>PVJS01002505.1:19526-83927 GCA_004027185.1 Glis glis | reverse complement strand
ACCAATAATATAATGATCAGATTAGGAAAATTAGCATCTTTTTAAAAAAATGTGCTTTCTTCTCCCTGTATATTCTCCACTACACAATTTGTGAATGATACCTCTGTTAACATATCATACCACTTACATATCTGCCTCTGGGAGATTTCACCTTCAGCTTCTAAGACTCTACCTTGAACAGTTAGAACAGTCAATAACCTTTGGTCTTAGGAAGGTAACTGCTTTCCTCTCAACTCTGGTTAGAGCATTACTTCTAAACAGGCTCAGCAGGCCAAAGACAGGACCTGGTCTAGAGGAATTCTCAGAGGAGCCTGACAAAAGTTAGGTCAAGGAGGGGGTACTGGTCAGTGAGGAAAATCTTTCAAAGCATAGTTAACAGAAACAAGTACAGCAGAAAAATATGAAATTATTTTGGACATTATTTTTTGTTCTTTGTCAATAATTTACATTTACTTCATTATCATATCAGCGTCATCTAGCAAAAAAGAGATCTAGACATAAAAATTAATGTAATAAAAATATAAAAATTTTTTTTGGTACTGGGTATTGAACCCAGGGGCATTCTACCTCCAAGCTTCAAGATGGCAATTTTTATATTATTTATGCTTACCATAACTAAAAATTAAGAAAAATATTTTAAAAAGCCACAATGTAATTTTAATTTTGAATTAAAACTTCAGAAGAATAGTTTCTTTTTTATTTTTTGTGGTACTGGTGATCGAACCCAGGGGCATTCTACCTCTGAGCTATTTCCCAGCCCTATTTTGTTTTTTATTTGGAAACAGAGTCTCACTAAGTTACAGAGGGCCTCACTAAATTGCTGAGGCTAGTCTCAAACCTGCGATTCTCCTGTCTCAGCCTCCCAAGTACTGGGATTACAAGCATGTGCCACAAAGTAAAATAGGCCAGGTGTGGTGGTGTAGAGCTGTAATCCCAGTACTTGGGAAGCTGAAACAGTAGAATTACAAGTTCAAGGAAAGCCTTAGTTAACAACATAATGAGATTCTCAGCAACCTAGTAAGACCCTGTTTCAAAATAAAAAATAAAAAAGGTCTGGGCGTGTAACTTGGAGGTAGAATGCCCCTGGGTTCAATCCCCAGTACCAAAAGAAAAAAAGAAAAGAAAATGGCTGGGGGTGTAGCGCAGAGGTAAAATACCAATGGATTCAATTCCCAGTAACACACACACACACACACACACACACACACACACACACACACACACCCCAGAAAAGGTCAAAGAAACCTAACATTGCATGAGGGTGTTGGTCAGGCCCTTCTCACATAAGCCATTCAAGTGTTTCATTTTAATGTTCCATGTCATTTCTCTAAGTTAAACAAAGTGCTTTGTAAGTTAATTCGACTATATGAATTTAAGTTTGATATTCCAAACTGCCCTTGGAATTTTATTTCCCTCTTTGAAATCAGTGAGTTATTCACTAATCGCTTCAAGGAATAACGATAAGGATTTTATCCCTAAAATTATTTTCTTTAAACTCCCTCTCTGCCACTTCTACCACTGCTAATGAAATTTAACTATAGTCCTAGAAAAAAGTAAAAACATAGATTACAAAGTGAATATTTGATAATCTCTCTCTTTGACCATACTGCCTTGAACATGAGTTTTTCTTCACCTTCTCCTTCCCAATCAGAACCAAGTTTATGGCTTTGGAACGTGGCCAGAAAGGAACAACTTGAATTTTGATCAGCTGGTTAGTGAATTGCTATGAGTAATTCCCTTGGTCTTATAGGCCAGATTTGAAGTTCAACTCAGTCAAGGCCTGAAAATCTCCAGTCTATCCTTATACTTTCATGGTAGATAGTCGACTGAGGAACAAATGCAGCTATATAAATAAATTGATTTTTATGTGGCATCCAACAAATCAAAATCTTCAGGTTATAAGAAAATGATTGGAGAGTGAGAAGCAATGAATATAGGGAGCATTATGCAAGTCCACACACAGTTCCCTGATAAATTCTATAGTATCTACTCTTTCATCAAGCATATGTTGGATACCATAATGTGTCAGGCTGTCTTATATGTTGTAATGACATTGTTGATGCAGACACTTAACAATCCTGAAAAATATCAAAGTTTTATGGAAATACTATGAATTATAATGTTTGATTTTAGATGCTGTTTTGGGCGAAGGAGGAGGAAGTTACCACTGGCTTCACTAAAATATTGTGTGTGCTTGTGTGTCTTTGTTGGGGTGCTTAGCTGTTAGAGGAAGGGGAGGGAAGACAGAAGTAACATAAAAGAGATTACAAACAACACAGTATTAACAATTCATAGCAAGTAAAGATTAAATTAAATTGCTCTGAATAACATTGATCTAATCAATGTGACTTCTAGTTTAATATCTGGAATTTTAACCCATTCTTAGAGACTTTGCTACTTTTTCTGTGCTTCCTAGTTTAAAAGAAAACCTACCTTTCTATAAGTTTTATTCAAAATCCTACCTCTTGTTAGGAGCAGTGGCGCACATCTGTAATGCCTGTATTGGGGAGACTGAGAGATGGGAGGATCGCAGGTTGGAGACCAGCCTCAGCAATTTAGAGAGGTCCTCAGTAAACTTAGTGAGACCCTGTTTCAAAATACAAAAAAATAAAATAGGGATGGGAGTGCAGCTCAGAGGTAGAGATAGCTTTGCCATGAAAAGTCTTAGACTAGGCTTTCTGAAATTTCAGTATATAAGAGCAGCACTTGTCAGGCTTGTAAAAGCACAGATCATTGGGCCCAACCTGCAGAGTTTTTGATCGAGTAGGGTGGGACTAAAAATGTTCGTGTCTAACTGGTTCTGCTTGATACTGCCATTTCTGGTTCAGGGAATCTAATGTGAAAAATACCATCTTAGAAAAAGAATCTCACAAATGTCTCTGTAGATAAGAATTCCTTGCAGGTTTTGTCCACAAAGCTCCCTAAGTTTCAAACCAAATGTAGTGAATCAAACTTTCCTTGTAAATTGGATGGTATTTTTAATCTTTATATGATTTCTAAAATCTTATAGTTCTTTTCCTTGAACTTACTCTTCCTCCTGGTAGTGGCTCATGAGTTCTTCTCTTTGCTCAGCTGCCACCACCATATCCTTTTAACTATCTGCTTCTCCTACATATGTGTTTTTATGGCTTTGGAGAGTCCTTTCCCTCAGAATGTGTGACTTACCAGGTTTGCTCCTAATCACTCATCCTAAGTAACCCCATCCATCCCACTGTTTACAATGTCATTGGTTTGCCAATGACAACAGCCCTGATCTCTCTCCACAAGTTTATATTACTGTATTTATTGGTCTTTTTGACATTGTCACCTGGATTAATAGTTAATGATCAATTATTTTAATATGATTGGATATCTTGGAATTTCCAAATTGATAAAAATGCTCTTATTATTCATAGTGGGTCCCAAGAACTATACTAAACCTGGTAGTTTATTCTAAGGAAGTAATTCATGGTAAGCCCTATATAAAAATGACTGAGGGTGGAGGATACTATAGATTGATTTCAATTATGTGAATGGTAACTTAATTAATATTTAATTAGTGAAATTCCAATAAAATTCTGGATACTGAAGCTTAAGTGAACTTCTTTGGTTAGCAATATTCTATGTACTGTTACTCCTCAGTGTTCTACGAAGGTAACACCCCTCTTAGAAGAATGTAAGCTTTGCATTTGAATTCCCTAGAACATACATAGTCTCTTTATCCTGACACATTCTGATTTTTATTCTCTTACAATAATAACACAACAGTTATAAACTAATTATAGTCGCTTTTCTGAGTTTTATTATTTATTCTAGTGAATGATTGAAATTGATGTAGTACATGATATCAGCTATAATCTGTAATGTTGGGGCAGGGAATGTGTTTCAGGCATATCCAAATCCCAATTATCTAGTAAGGTTAGCCAACACATTGCCAGGGCTTCAGGAATACATGTTATGTGATTTATATTTTTATTTGTATGGCATTTCTCAGTTCCTTGATAATTATTCAATTTAAATTTGTAAGTTATGTCATACTTATTTTTCTCTTAAAAACTAACAAAAATGTGTTTAATTAATGGTTACTATATCATACTATGGCACAACTTTGCATTTTTAGTATGTAGTGTTTCATTTAAATGATAGATACCGGAAACCTAAAATCAGAATTTTGGTTTGCCTCAATAGAAACATGAATGGCATTTTGGCTGGGATAAAGTTTTTCAGCTACACATAAATACTTTTAGAACTCTGACATTTCATCTCGTGTAAACATTTCACAAATCCTTGACCTGATCCTATAGATCGTCCTGTAGCAATTGTTCTTAGTGACAGTCCTTTCCGTAGTCTTCTGTGCTCCTGCAACCTTGATTGCATGTCAAGAATTTCAATCCGGAGAACGGTTTTGTTTTTCAAGATGATGTCTCTGAATCTAAGACAATAAAATCCATCAGCAATCACTTCCATGATGACTGACACAATTGATTGTCTATCAGCACCATCATGGTACACAGCAGAAATAGAATCTACAGTCAGGCCATCTTCAGTCACTGTAAGGATTTCAGAGGATGTTTGCTTTAGTGTTTCTCTTAACCTATTTATGTGATCTATTGTCAGTATTCTCATAACTCTGTATTTTACTTAATGCTTATCTTGAGAAAAAAAACTTACACTTTTTTCTCACTAATTTTATCTTATGTTGGGTAGGAAAAAGCTTTTCATATATGGTGTTGACTAAAATAATCAGGACCGTATCTATCTCTGTATTTTAACATGTACTGCATGTACCTCCATAACATGTTAGGTCTTTCTTAGTGGATGAAAAAATATAATTTTCAAAACATAATATAAGGTTTCTTTGTTTGTTCTTATTTTTGTTTTTTGCTTCACAATACTGGCATTTAATGTGATTATATTCATATGTACTAAATTAAGAGTGAAGACAGATTTTTAAAAGTAGTACAGTACTTTTTGGAACTCTAATTTCTCAGCACTTTCTATGGTTAATTTGATCAAGAGAAATGCAGACTGATATAGAAGACATGGTATTTTCTGAGCTTGGCATTCCTCTTAAATTTCACTTTGAGGGCAAGGCATCTCCTTACTGTAAGCTATTCTCAAAGAATGTTTCCTGTCCAATCATTTTGTTTTTGTAAGAAAGTGGTCTTTTAGCTTCAAGGTAGTAATCAAAATGAATTCACTTGCAGTTATTTGCTACTTTTTGAGGCAGGCCTGAATGCATACTATCAATAAAAGAAGCAAGTCTGGTCATTGTTCATGGGAATTACAAATATGACAATTCTTGCATAGAAGATATATAAAATAAGACTCAAATATAGTCCCTATATAGTGCATTTTCAAATATATTTTAAATTCATTTTTTGTGTAGGTTTTACCATATGCGAGTAAAGTTTCAAAGATAATATTACTGTCAGTGAACTTATTGAAGAATGTGTCCCTGTAGAGACATAATAGAACTCACATATATTAGAATAATACTTCCTACAGTATCATCAACTGATCATATAATACCTGACTAGACAAAATATTAAAACACTCACAGGCCATGTATCACACCCAAGAACACCCAGTATTAACATACAGACTAGCAGCTAATGTTGAATTGAGATGTTCATTGTATGCCTTGTGTCTCTTACTAAAGGAACAAGAGTAATGTCAACTTGAGGGTTTCTATTGCCCCAGGCAATATGAAAAATGTCTCCTCCTTCTAGCAAGTAATCATTCACATAATAAACAGCCACAAAACACTTTATTCCTCTAATATTTTGCTGCCCCAGGCAACCAGCTGCTCTACCTATATGATGCAGTCAGTCATAACTATTGTAAGAGTGCAGTTATAGCAGATTGATGCAAGAGTAATAAAGATGCATAATATATTCTGACTCACAGTCTTGAAGAATTTCCAAGTTCAGACCAAGAGTCTCATTATTTGAATTTTGACTATAGAACTATTATAAATGCCCTCATAAGGGAAATGAACTGTAGTAGTCGTTTGAAGTATAATGCAACTACTTTCAGATTTGTCTAGTAGCTTGGGAATTGATAAAGGGATAATTCCAATACTCCTATTTTACTTTTCTTTATCTTTGTTAACTAAAATACTTATTTAATTAGTTGCTTTTCCTAGACTTAAGAAATAATTACTTGATGACATTGGAAAACTCATAAATATTTTCCTGAATTATGAATATTATTTTGAGTCATAAGAAAGTGATAAAGATAGAGTTGTAGTTCATGCCTTTAAAACATTTAGCTGGGTGTGGTGGCACACACTGTAATACCAGTACTTGGGAGGCTGAGACAGGAGGATCCCAGGTTCGCAGCCAGCCTCAGCAACTTAGTGAGACCCTGTTACAAAATAAAGAATAAAATAGGGCTGAGGTTGTAGCTAGGAGGTAGAATGTCCCTGGGTCCAATCCCCAGTACCACAAAAAATTTAATAAAAGATAAACTTTAGACACTTAGGTGTCTAGTTATAAGTGAATGATATAAAATAAAAACCTATCCTTATATTTCTATTATACATTGCAATAATATTTGCCAAGTAATGTCATTTGTTTTTCACGGTTCTCTCATTACATTAAAAATGGTTTCAAGTCTGGTCCTGTTTTATGTAACATATACTTATGTGCCACAAAACAGGCAGTCATTAATTGATGCTGTAATTATTTTTGTTGATAATAGTGACTACATGGGTCACCATTTAGAACCATATCATGTCACAGAACTATCATCCAAGCTGTTCCTGTGATACTCAGCCATCTTGTACTTGAAAAGGTATATATTTCATTGGGGAAAACATGATTACAATTAAGATAGCACTATATTAATGATGATTCTAGTCATTAGCTAGAGCTAGAATCTTGACAAGTGATGAGACATTCATAGAGATCACCTATATCCTGTGCCCTCTTATTTTATGTAAATGTATTTTAATTCATGGGAGAATGATTCATTGAAGCAAGCAATCATATTTGCCTTTGAATTATATAAATTCACTTTAAATTGTAATATTCACAGAGGAAATCATGAACACATGCTTTTAAGGAATATTTAATGTCATAAAAGTTTTAAATAAAATGTTAAAGTACACTTTACATAAAACTATACACACATACACACAGGCACTCATCAGAAATAAATTATTTTAAAATTTATAAATAAATGTTAATTTTTTGCTTTCAGTACACTGAACATATATTGGTGGGGGGGCCTCTATTTCACATAAATCTCATGAACTATTTGTGAATTTATACAATCTAGAACACAAAGCCTTTGTATACAAGAAGACTGGAGTGGAATGGATAATTTTTATGAGCTTTCAAATTTATTAGAACAGTTGTGACATATGAAACTTGTTGTATATTAATTGTCCGAACGTCACAGCATCCCTTGTGAATTTGAGGTTTCAGAGGAAGTAGTACTGGACGGGGTATTTTTGGTGTGAATTGCTACCTCTGCCAAAATAGGTATATGCAGAGAAAATCAGGGAGAAAATAAAATATTAACAATGATTCTTGCTGGCTATACTACAGACAGCTTTCATGTATTTATTCTTTGTACTCTTCAGAATTTTAAGCCAAACATCTGTAAATTAACAAAAGGTCCATGGTACATTTTATTATTATTATTTTTGTGTGTGGTACTGGGGATTGAACCTAGGGGAATTCTATCTCTGAGATATACCCCCAGTTCTATTTTATTTTTTTTAATTTTGAAATAGGGTCTCACTAAGTAGTGTAGTGCCTCACTAAGTTGCTAAGGCTGGCCATGAAACTGTGGTCCTCCTGTCTCAGCCTCCCAAGTACTGGAATTACAAGCGTGCTCCACCATGCCTAGCTGTACATTTTATTTTAGTAATTAAATAAAATATGCATGTGTTTCAAATGGGAGAGCTTATTCATCTAAATGTGTGATTAAAATAGACAGAAGTGAGAAGTGTCTATTGATGCAATCTTGTATGTCTTTTCAGTATGGTTTTGGACAGATAAAGTATATACCCTTGTTTACAATGGTTTGCCTTATAAGTTTTTAATTTAATAGTAGGGTTAATGGGGTATTACATATATGTTTGGCTTATAATATTTTTCTAATATAATGGGCTTATTAGGACTTACTACTGTAAGTTGAGGGGAACAACATGCTGATGAATGCTAGACCCGGTGTTATACAGTTTGGCTAACATAAGCAGCTTTGGGTGATTGGTAAGAGAAAAATTATAAAAATGGTTGAAATACCTATAAATAATGTGTCCAGTTTGTAACTAACTAATGAAGTTTGATTGGATTAAGTTCAGTGTAACACATAAACATTTATTAAGTAGCTAAGTATTATTGCATTCGAAACATGGTGATTTCTCTATTTCAGGTCATATTCTACTAACTGAACAACCATTAAGTTGTCTAACCCTCATGGAAACTCTTATGAGACAGGTGCCATCACACAGTCTCAGAGTACCTAAATATGAGCTGCAGAAATGAAGGAAAAGTGACCAATATTATAGCCATTGTAAGTAACATAGTGTGGGTGGGACACAATCTTTTTTATCAAAAACAAAATAAAATGGAATGAAATTTTAAAAAATAATAAAGGAATAGAATGTCAGGGAGATTTTCTGATGGAGAAAATGATGTGCAGCTATCTCTTGAGAGTGAGTATAATAGGTGAAGCCTTTATGCACTCAGAGAAAAGGTCTTAAGAAGGAATCAGAAAATTAATAAAAAAATTTAAAAGCTGATCTGTGTCAACCCTTAGTCTTTGTAAGAAATATATGAACTGCAAACTTCAGTAGAGAAAGAAATATTAGCAGTGTATTTATCTTTCCCATAATAACACTACCCATTAAAAAGTATCACCGTCAGTAGCATGCTTTCTAATTAAAATGGACAGCTCTTTGGCAAATATAACTAATAGTTCAGTTTCAGTAATTTTTATCTGAAAGGAATAACCCAGCAAGTCATCATTTTTAATTCCAATTTTGGTTGTAATAATTGTATCATAATAAAGAAAAAAGAAGGCAGACATAATTACAAGAAAGAATGTGAAGGTAGGATACTTGGTCACGCTGTTCTGTTATTCATCAATGTTTTTGCAGACCAGAATTTAGTAGTTCATTTACAAAATAGTAAACTTTGTAATGGACTGAATTGTGACCCTCCTCAAAATGCATCTCTTGAAGCCCTAACCCTAATGTGACTATATTTGGAGATAGAAACTGCTATGGTTTCGATCTGTATTGAGTGTGTTGCCCATATATATATATATATATATATATATATATATATATATGGTACAGGGGATTGAACCCAGGAGCGTTCTACCTCTAAGCTACACCCCAAGCTCTTTTTAATTTTTTTTTTATTTTGAAACAATGTATTGCTAAGTTGGTGAGTATCTCACTAAGTTACAAAGGCTGGCCCTTGAACCTGTGATACTCCTGTCTCAACCTCCCAAGTAGTGGGATTACAGGCATGCGCTACCACACCAAGGTTACTATTATATATTCTTTACAATATAATTTTATTATAAAATAGCATCAAGTTTAAAGAATAAATTCTCATAAAATTTTGTGAATTGTTAATTATAATTGCAAGTTTCTGAAATTTCACACATTACATGTCAAAAGAATCAAAGTAAACTTAAAGAAAAATCATTACTACCTGTGATTTATTTCTAAATGTGGCAACTCCCACAGTATCAAACATACTCTGTTGTATTAATTTTTAAATAATTAAACAAATTAATTTTGCATTAATTTTTTAAGATGCTTTGAGGTTAAAAGGAAAATTTCACTAAATATGTATGCCTCATAGAATCATGGCAAACCAGAAGTATTATCTATCTTATCAATAAGTGTTTTATTTTTTTCTGAAGCATCATTTTTGTATGTGCTTGGATTTAGTCTAGAAAATTAGATATGAGCAAAAGATACTGTCTTCATTTCTTACAAATAAACATATGGCTATTTTGAACTCCTTTAATACCACTCTTATGGGAAATTCAGCTTCAAAGTATGCACCTAGGATTTCTTCCAATACTCTGAGATCTTCTGATAATTACTTGACTTCACTCAACAACAGTAGATATCCATTTTTTTGTTATGATTGAGTAACAGGACTATTTAGTAGCTGGTTTGAGCACTCCAATGCACAGTAGGATGAGTCTTCTATGTATCGTAGTCACAGTAGTACCCATGAATAAGAGTCAGGATCCCCTTCTTGATAATCCAAAGGTCACTTGCCCCACTCCAAGTCTAGGGAAATCTATTTATAATTTGAGGGAAATGCCACTCAGATAAACTTAACTCACCACTAGTCCTGATTAGACTACTTCTCCTTTACCATTTTTTCTTAATATTTTGAAAATAAAATCTAGCTAGCTCTATTCCCATGGATGTCATATAAGGTAAAATGTAATAGGGATTTCTTTTTTGGGTATACAGAACCTTGGTATAAAGCAAATATGGAAATCATAAGTCAGTAATAAACATAATTCTATTATCATGTGTATCTGTGTGTCACAGCCAAAAAGTCATTTTTATTATTAATAGTACTATTCCTTGCATTTTTATTCAAAATTGAGAGAATTATATTTCTACTTCGTTCATAATTTCTTTCACAATTGTGACATTACATTGTTACTGCTTATATGTATGGGAGGGCTTATATAAATAATGTTTTCCTTTGTACTTTAATTTTTTAAATTTGTGAACTTAATCATCTATGATAATTTTTAGGTAGAAAACTATTGAAAAGATGATTACATGTAGCACATCGAATCATCACAATCAATTTTAGCTTCAAAGAAGAATACTAATGATAGTTATTTTTTATAAAGCATTTGAGGTCATAACTTTATTTCTAGGGAATATTTGGTGCTTCTGTGGAAAAGATTTATAACCCATTCTTCTAGATGAAATTTCTTACCATGTACTCAGCCTGGCCGAATCCAATATTTTATGTCATGTGGTCTCTGATCGGGAGGCAGAGTGATATTCTACAGGTTTGTTTGCCAGGATTTCTGATTTTAAAGAGTAACAGATGATTTAGATTCCATAGTTTGCTGTATAAAGTATTCATATAATGGTTAATAATATACATTTTGGGACACCAGCAAATTTTCAGTGTTTTTTAAATGACATTCTTAGGGGTGGAAAGAGTATATTATAATTATTTTGATATTTTTGCCTGTTAGAATCTCTGATTTTTCAAAATAAGTGAGCATTAGGAACAAAATTTAGTGACCCGTATCTTCCTATATAGAAAAAACTTTAAAATAGCAGTGACTCTTAGTGAGTGTTAAGAAGACATACTGTGAAGGCAATACAACATTCAGACACTTGCTTTTTCTACTATGTTATCCACACTTCTCCACAGACATTTTATGTTAAAACACAGAAGTTTGAGCAATTTGAATCTCAGTGTGAAAGAATCTGGGAAAGGGGTATATTTTCACAAAATTTCAAAAAATATCAAGAAATATTGTAGATGCCATTATTTACTTAATAAACCATCACTTTTTAAATGTGTTTTGGAAACTGAAGGACTCTGGAAGCACATCTCTAACCTTTGTTCTGTTATTTTGAAGTTTGTTCTGTTGCTTATTCAACATCTTTATGTCCACAGTTCATTGGCTTATTTCTGATGAGGACTGTTCCTCACCCTGGTCCCCTTGCCTTTATAACTGATACCTGTTTTCTATTTGTTCTGTTCTCTAACTCTTTCAGAAATGAAATATCAAAAGCTCCGAATTGACATCTCCATTAAGAGAAGGCCATTCAAACTTGTTAATTTGTGAAATTTAAAATTTTTGGATTCTATAAAATCAGTCCTTTATTTCTTTTATATGCATCAAATTATGTATTTGTTCATTCAATATACAAAGTGCAAATTCTCATAATGTAAAAGATTATGATCAAGTAAATCCTTACATGAGTTTCTCTTGCAAATTATAAGGCAAACAAAATAATCCGAAAGAATGTTGGTAAAACACTTTACTCTTAAGAAATATTGAATATTTCAACATACTTGAACATTTCCTTTAATTATCTTTGTCTGCATTTAGTCATGACTATAAAATAACTTTAGAATATAAATTATCTATATATTCATATTGGAAAATTAATTAACAATTAGGAAGTTTGTGTAATTTCTATATTTAAATGTTAGTAGGTCATAAGCAAAAATGCTATTAACTGATTTGAAAGCATATAATGTTTCAAATAGGCAGGAATATTCTTAAAAATAAATAGCCTGATTATTTATTGTGGATTGAATTCTCATATAACTGCCACCCAAAGAAATAGAACCTTTCATTATAATTTGGCTTTTGAGATATTCTAATAAAATTTTTTACACAAAAATGTCTACATTTCATAACACAACCTTCATGATAGCTGAGTTTAACTTCTCTCCTATGCCATCTTCAAAATATCGCAGGTATCATATTCACATGAAAAAGTACACAAACTTCAACCTACAAGCTTTCATAAGTCCTTGTTCTCCCTGTAGGAACCTGCAAAGTTAAATAATTTAAAAATTTCCCTGCTTTGTCTAAGAGAAATATCTGGTTTCCATGGTAGGTACCATTATTGTTACCAGAATTATCTTTCATTATTGTATTAACAGATTCAAAAAGAACCGATGCCTCAGATTAGTTTTTTATATCTGATGAAATGTTATTTATGAAAAGATGCTAAAGTATAAACCTAGTGGAGAGAAATAGATTCATTTTCCATCCCAAATAATGTAAAAATTAATAGAACAATGAAAAAGGCAACAAAAATATACACCTATCAGTTACTGAATGAAGAAAATTCTGGCACTGATTATTTCATAATATGTACATAAATATGTACATAATATGTACATAAATATGTACCTAATATGTACATAAATATGTACATGGGCAAATTAATGCTACATCTTGTCATTTGTTGGTCAATTAAAAGGGAACACATGAAGGTCAAGTGTCAAGGGAAAATATTTTAAGTGGCAATTGTTCATGCTTTCTCATATAACAATTTACTGGTATTGGTGTTAGACTATTTCACTGCACACATTGCTGAGAAAGAATTTCATCAAACACCTTTCTCCCTCAATACTCAGTATTTGAACCATAATGCACTATTACATATTTTATACGGTCTTGCTCTGTATATAAGTCTCTTATTTTCTTCAGTATTTTCTATTATTAATATTATTATATTAGTAGTAGTAGTAGTAGAAGTACTGAGGATTGAATCCAGGCACTTTCTACCTCTGAGCTATGATACAGACCTTTTTTAACTTTTTAAAATTTTTGAAACATGGTCTTGCTATGTTGCTTCCTGACTTTTCCAATTCTAAAGGTCACCATATTCCTTCGTGCAAGCCCCTTATTCCATCTTCAAAGTCATCAATATCTGGTCTAGTCCTTCTAATGTCACAATTTTTGATGTATCCATTTTTTCATCCCTCTCTGAAGGAAAGGTTCAATGTTTTAAGGAGGTCGTGGGATTAAATTAGGCCTGAAATCTTACTTGATACCTTCCCATCTCAGGATGTGTAATGTTAATCACATCTGTTATTCACAGCTTCCAAAGACTAGTATGCAGAAATTTTTGAATGGTTATTATTTTACCTAGCTTAAGAAAGTTTGTATAGAAAAAGGGCCAAGATATCTAGCTAGAATTTTTCTTATGAACCAGATTTTTATGAGTTAATTTGCTTTAAATATTTAGCAAACAGGCAGTTGTGAGGGTTTCTATGATATAAACTATTTTTCTTTTCCTATAGTTTCTTTCCTTTAGAAAAGTATGGAACCAACCTAGGTCTCCATCAACAGATGAATGGATACAAAATGATGGGATATACATACAATGGAATTCTACTCAGCAGGAAAATGGATGGACTTGGAGAACATCATGTTAAGTGAGATTAGCCAGTCATAAAAAGTGAAGGGTCATGTGTTTTCTTTCATAGGTGGATTCCAGGAAGCAATCCAGATACAAGAGAGACTTTAGATAATGGAAGAGGAACTCCAGTGGAGTGAAGGAAGTGGTCTAGGGGAGGAAGGGACAGGGAAGAGGGAGAGTTCATGAAGAAAACATTTCCATTGCCATTATGTCCATATGTGAGAATACCAATACCAATCTCAGTATCCTGTATGAGGAGGGGGGACAGTGGGGAGGGATCTGGGGGAAAGCCCACCAAGTGCTGTGTGTTTATATCACTATCACTATGCACTACATTATGATGTGAGACTATAATACACCAGTAAAAGTATTTTTAAAAAGTATAATATGTGTGTGATTTTTTTCTGCCACCTAGTTATACCACTTCTTTGAAAAAAAAAGTAAAATAATAAAAAAGCTGGTGTCATGATTCCTTTGAGCCTTTTAGACATGGGTTGGGAATCATTTGTTGGTTGTGCTCTCCTTTCACTCAGAGTGCAGAGTGCTCAGTGTGAGTAATATAGTTCTGTTAAATCTCTCTGGTTATGGGTCTCATTGTAAATCAATTTTCCCTGCAAATTGAAGTAGTTCATTTAGCAATTGACTTTCAAAATCTCTCCCTTGATTTGAATCAATGTAGGCAGGGAACTCATAAATAGAATTTTTTTTCATGATGCCTATGCGAGTGTATAGTTGGAGCAGCCAGTAGTGGGGCTCACTCTACATACTACCGAGAGAAGGCAGAGGTAGTCTGAGCATGTTTCATAAATTCATATGTTTTTAAAATTCTATTTGAAAACATATTCTTATGATTGTGGGACTTTTGATTTGAAAAATATTTTTTAAAACTACATTTGATTATAACATTTCCTATGTAAATTATTGAAATAAAACAACACATATAACTTTAGCAAGCTTTCTATACTGCCCAAGACAAATGACACCTTTATTTCTTTAAATATATATTAAATGCATTAACTAATTAATTAATTTTTAGTACTGGGGATTGAACTCAGGAACATTTTATCTCTGAGATACACCCCAACCCCCTTTTTTTAAAACAGGGCCAAGTCTCTAAGGGTCTCCCTAAATTGTGGAGGTTGGCCTCGAGTCTGTGACCCTCCTGTCTCAGCCTCCGAAGTACTGGGATTACAGACATCTACCACTGCAACTGACCAATTACACCTTTATTTATAGAAGCTATTTTCTTTTCTACTGTACTTTTTCTCCAAAAGCAATATACATAAAAAGAAACAAAACTTACACAAAGTGTTCCTCCTTAATATAATTTAAGAATACCCACACTTTAAAATAGTCATAATCACTATCACTAGGAGCTACATTATGATGTGAGACTATAATGTACCAATAAAATATAAAAATATAAAATAAAATATCTATAATAGCCAAGTTCGGTGGTGCACACCTGTACTTGGGAGGCTGAGACAGAAGGATCACAGGTTTGAGGCCAGTCTCAGAAACTTCATGAAGCGGTTTCAAAATAAAAAAAAATGAAAAGAGTTAGGGGTGTAGCTCAGAGGTAGATTGCTCCTAGGTTCCATCCCCAATAACACACATACAGATACACAAAATAGATATATCAGCAAGTGATTATGGAAATTTATTTTACTCTTTGATCTACATTTTAGTAGATCATTATTATTCTGTTGTTCAAGTAATTCCAGGTTTATACAATGTGAGTTCTTCAAATTGACTCTGTCCTTCTAATATGCCTCCTCCTCCTTCTCTTCTTCCTTCTCTCTCTTCTTCCTTTTTCTTGTCCTACACCTTACCTTCTGGCATTACGAGGTACAACAGGCACATTTTGTATATTCCATGACCAGCCAAAAGTTGGCCAGTTTTTCAAAGAACCTGGGTTCTCTTTACTGAGGAATGGCACTAGCAACTAGATCTGGATGCTAAGTATGTTCATTATTACTGGATTGTCCCAGTCTTTAGGCCTTTCAGCATTTAAAACTAAAAAAGTGTATGGGTTCATATATATATATATATATATATGATAGCTATATTTCAACATTTAATTCATCTGCATGTATAAATGTATTCATGATTTTATCCTAGTCTCCTCGTCCTTCCTCCTTTTGATTATTTGTAACTTTTTTCCTGACAATGAGAAACCTGACTCTTATTACTATCTATATTTACTTTTTTATTCAACTCTAAAGCAAATATAAATTAAGAATTATAAAATCATATCCTTTCATGAAATAAATTTTCCCAAAAGAATACAGCATGTTTGTACAGTTATTTTTGCCCTTGGTTTTAAAACATCCATTTATAATACTGCTTTTGGAATTACTTAGCACATTTCCCCCTACTATCTTGAGTCATGCATTTCTAATATAGTTTCATCTATCATAGATATTTTGATAACCTGGTTGGATATTTTTTACATTATTTATAAAAAAACACTCAAACTTTTGTATGCATAATTCTATAGGATTTGACAATGTGTTTTCCCCCCACAATCCCAGCTGCCACCTGAAACATCTGATGCAAAAAAGTTGACATAGAGTCACTCCTAACCTAAAGGGAGATTGAAGAATGTTGTCTGACCAAATGCCTAGGTAGCAGAGAATCATAGTAAGAATGCACACTGCTGGCCTTAGCAAACATACAGGTACTTATTTTTCCTATATAATCTGTGTTTCTGTATTCTTCCTTCCAGTCCTTTATGGATAACTGAAATAAGAAGTAATTGAAATTGTATCTATATTATAGAGTTGTATATTGAACATTAAATGCAAATGGAAACAAAAAATGAATCAATGAATAATTGAGTGAATGATACATATGTTCATACATGCAAATATGTATAAATCTTGATTAAAGTGAAAGTGCCTGAAAGAAAAGATAATTAGTCAATTAGACATCAGAAGAGATTAGATTTCCAAATCTAATATCAATTTTCCATGTGCAAATAATGTGAAAAAGAAACAATTATTTTTGCTTGGTAATAAGAGAGCCAGATTTTTAATTGAGGATATTCCTATGGAAATGTAGCATAGTAAGTAGAAACATGAGAAAGAATAGACAGACTGCTTCAGGTGTATGATCTACGTGATATTGCCCTGCTTCCCATGAATGAAAGGGTGTGCGTCCCTAACCCTTGGAATCTGAGCGTGGCTCTTTGACTTACTCTGGTCAATTCAATCTGTGGACAAGAAACAGTACCCGTATGGAGTATCAGCCACATGTTTCTACTTTTCTGATGCCTACATCATCTCTACCAGAAGAGCTTTTCCAGGTTCACTCTGTCCCCTTGGCCTGGCCTCAGAATGACTCCCATGGAGAAGGCACTGGCCCACACCTCTCTGAGCAGCCAGAAATAGTGAATCCAGACAGAGGCCCAGCAGCCGAGCCATTTAATCTAGCACAGCTGTTCCTCAACCAAAATACAGACCCGTTGTAAATAAAAATATAGGAAATAAATACATTCTGCTAGGCAAGATTTGTTCTAAGCCATCGCTAATTGAGCCACAGTAACTGATTTGCTCATCCAGTTTTCAGGACTGAACTAGTAGAGTTAGATCAGAGAAGCTGGGAATTATTACTATAGAAGCAACTATAGCCTGCCTTAAAGATTGGGGAAGACCAAGCATGCAAGTTGCATATCTGAACACTTGGGATGGTTTCATTACAAGATTGCAATTTACAAGGGAGTCTTTTAGGTAGCTCTCTGGAACATGTTTTGTCACAATTTTTTCAATGCATATGGATAAAAGAATAAATAGAAAAAAGGGGGAAGGTTCCTCCTCAGGATCCTGCATTCCCAGTACTCTGGGTAGAGCCAAGGTTTCCCTCTGGGATTTTGCCCCTTGTGCTCACTGTGTAATTCTGCAGTGGGGTTACCCTCCAGTCAGCTGTGTTCTTTCAGTTTTTGTGGCTATGAGCTAATTTCACAGGTTTTGTTATGTAGCCTTGCCTTGACCATTTCCTGCAGATTCTGACATTGTCTAAGGATCTCAGATTTAAAATGCATTTATGCAATGCATCAGCCTATGGCCTTGGTATAAGAGTGGAAGGAACTGTGTCCCTCAATTCTTAAATGGGAAGAAATAACTTGAGCCAGGAAATGTGATGCAGTAAAACTGTCAAACTGTTTGAAATCATTTCTGTAAATTAAGTCACATACATAATTCTTATTGATCTGCAGCAAGGAAAATAAAGCAAATTTTCAAATATAAAGTCTCACAATATATACAAGCCCCTGAACATCTTGATATAACGCATTCAAAACTAACAGTTCTTTTATACTTGCTTGATACTGTTCTGCCCTTTCTATTAACTTTTGTTGGTTCATATATCTCTTTATCAATTGGTACTAAAAGTTGTACTCTCTTTAATAATTCCCTAATGGTCATAGAGTTAGTTATGTTTTCATCATCTGTATAAAATAATTACTCAAAATTTTCCTAAAATATGCCTCTGCATTGCAATGCTTTTTTCAAAGAATGCCCATGATTTTCCTAAGTGAGTAAAAGGTGATGATAGTTAAACATAGTAGCTGAATTTTTGGTCATTATATAAACTAATCAAGATATACTGAGATATAGCATGCATTATAGTTCAAAGGCAGGATCTTGACTTATAAATTTGTGAATATATGAACTGCTGAATAGCAACCACCACTATCCACCTAACTTCAAAACTAAGTGGCTGGAGTATATAATTATAAATAATTAAACATCTTCTAACTTATGTGGAAGGCGTATAATTCAAAATTTGTTTATACAAAAGACTGCTAGTAAGCCAGGCATGGTGGCACACATCTGTAATCTCATTACTTGGGAGGCTGATGCAGGAGCATCCGAAGTTTGAGGCCAGCCTCAACAAGTGAGACCCTGTTTCAAAATAAAAAGTCAAAATGGCTGGGGGTGTATTTCTGAGGTAGAATTCCCCTGGGTTCAATCTCCAGAAAAGAGATTAGAAATGGAGATAGAGATAGAGATAAGAGAGAGAGAGATGATTAGTTCAGTAGACTTTGTTTTAAATTATGCTTTAAAGGAAATTTTATTGATGTGATATGATTATACATCATAGTGAGATTCAAAGTAATACATCCATATATGCACACAGTCACAGTAAGTCAAAGGTCATATATATTTTCTAATATGTGGAAACTAGAGAGAAAATAGGAAAGAAAAGGAACTTCACAAAAATGAGCAGAGACACCAGTGAATCAACACCATGGATTAATTCTTAGGGATAGTTTCTAAACCAAAATTAAGTAGCTTGAAAAACATTTAGGGCTGCAGGACATTATGGATATGAATGAGTACAATTTACTTAGTGGGTTTGACTGAATAATTGCCCCCAAAAGTACCCATACCCTAACACTGAAAAATTCTATAAATGATAACTAACATGACAAAAGGGACTGCAGACGTGATTAATTAAGGAACTTGAGATGAGGAGATTTTCCTGGATTATCTGAGTGGGACCAAAGTAATAGATGACAGATGAAGGCAGGAGGGTCAGAGTCAGAGGGGATTTGACAAGACAAACAGAGGTTTAAGTGATGCGATTACTGTCTTAGAAGGTGGGAAGGGGTTAGGCTAAGGGGTGCAGACAGCCTTTAAGAGGTAGAATAGAGACAGAAAGGAACGTCTTCCCTGGAGCTTCTAGAAGGAATGTGCCCATGTTTTCACCTTGGTTTTAGACCAGTCAGATTCATTTCTAAACTCTAGTACTGTATGATAATAGATGTGTTTCATCCACTAAATTTCTGATAATTTGTTATATCAGCAATAAGATACTTTGATGTGGAAAAGCAATAAAAATGTAGTTAAATCAGACAACTTTGACAGTTATCCAAGTTTAAAATAGATTCTGGTTTTCCTTTGATATTTAAAACAGGATTAAGTCTAATTTTTCCAGGAGTTAAAAAAATCCAGCTTAGAATTTCCTTTGATTTGTATTAAAGGTGAAGCTAAAACTCTGACAGTGCTATGAACATCACTGAAAATTTGTTGTTGCTTCAGTAAAATTCTGGGAAGAATGGACAAGGATTGTATATACCTTTCTGGCTTTAATGATTTTGTGAGATAGGAAAAGATTTCTGAAGCAGATTTTTTCTACTTTATTGTAGTGAACTATTCATATATTTAATATAGAGTGGAACATTTAAAATATTTCTAAACTCCAAAAGAAAGAAATGAAGAAAGCCATGTAGTTAGTTTAATAAAATGTTGGACAATACATCTGGGTACACTATTAGTGATGAAAGGCAGGCTCTTGAAGATGAAACCATTAAGAGTCTAAAGAGAGAGCCAATGGAATGGGAGAAGATCTTTGCCAGCTATTCCTCTGATAGAGGACTAATATCTAGAATATACAAAGTACTTAAAAGACTTAACACTAAAAAAAAACAAATAATTTAGCCAAGAAATTGGCAATTGAACTAAATGCATACTTCACAAAAGAAGAAATACAAATGGCTAAATAAATACATGATAAAATGTTCAACATCATTGGCAATCAGGGAGATGCAAATCAAAACTACACTGAGATTTCATCTAATCCTAATCAGAATGGCAATCATTACAAAGTCAAACAACTATAAATGCTGGCAAGGATGTGGGGGAATAGGAACTCTTCTACACTGTTGATGGAATTGCACATTAGTGCATCCACTATGGAGATCAGTGTGGAGATTCCTTAAAAAATTAGGAATGGATCCACCACATGATCCAGCTATACCATACCTGTGTATCTTTCCAAAGGGACTGAAATCAGAATATTATAGTAATTCATGCATATTCATGTTTATAGCAGCACAATTCATAATAGCCAAATTATGCAACCAAACTTGGTGGCCATCAACAGATGAATGGATTACAAAGTTATGGGATAAACACACAATAAAATTCTACTCTGCAATAAAGAAAAACAAAATTATGTCATTTTCAGGAAATGGATGGATATGGAGAATATTATGTTAAGTAAGATTACACAGTCACAGAAAGTGAAGGGTCATATGTTTTCTCTAATATGCAGAAGGTAGGGAGTCATTAGGTTACCCGAGGGACTTCAGATAATGGAGGCTAAACTCCAGTGGAGTGAGGTACGTGGTTTAGGGGAAGGGGGATGGAGAATCAATAAAAGGATCACTTCCATTGAAATTATGTACATATATGAGAATACCAATGTCAACCTCAACATCCTGTATGAGGAAGGGGGTGATGTGGGGAAAAGGTGAAGGAAAGCCCACCAAGTGATGTGTGCCTGTATGTCACCATCACTATGAACTACATTACAATGTGAGACTATAATACACCAATAAAAGTATAAAAATGAAATTGGCAAAGTATATACTTTCAGTAAAACTTCTAATGTTTCAACAGGTATTGTTTATAAGAAACTAGTATCACTGCTGAACACAGATTATGAAAATGGCAAACATTAGTTGAACGCTTCTATGTGCCCAGCATTGTAATCGGTTTTCTGATTTATCACCCATAGTAACCTTATAACATTTGTATTATTATTATTCTCATTTTATAGATGAAGAAAATGAGGCTCAGCCTGGATAAATAACTTGCCTAAATTCTCATGGGTCATAATTGGCAAGACTGAGATTTAAACCCAGGAAATATGATTATGGGACCCATCCCTGTCCAGTATGTTGACTGTCTAGTGGGTAAAAGGAGCATTGTTAGTACTTATTTTCTGGAAGGCATAATTCAATTATATTTTGGATACAGTTAATTAATTTGTCAAAGAATAACATTTTCATATTTAAATTTAATTCTTTTATTTGCAGAATAATTCTAAAATAAAAAAGTTAAGCCATTTATATATAGGTTTTACTATTTGTCATACACACACACAAACACACACACACACACACACACACACACACACACTACACAACATGTATTTTCTTTTTTTTTTCTTTTTTTTTGTGGTACCGGGAATTGAACGCAGGGGCGTTCTACCTCCGCGCTATGCCCCCAGCCCTATTTTTTATACTTTATTTTGAAAACGGGTCTCACAAAGTTGTGGAGGGCCTCACTAAGTAGAGAGAGAGAGAGACAGAGACAGAGAGAGAGAGAAAGCTGAGGCTGGCCGCGAACCCGGATCCTCCGGTCTCCGCCTCCCAAAGTACTGGGATTACAAGCATGCGCCACCACACCCGGCTACAACATGTATTTTCATAAGAATTGGCCATTAATTCATTAAATTTGTTTATTTTCACAATATTATTTCAAAAATAAAATTTACAATTAATCATATTTAGAACCGGGCCTTTAAAATAAAGTAATTACTAATATCTTTAAACAATTTACATATTCAATACAAAAAGAAATGATCTTTGGTTTTACTAAAACTGTACATAAACTTTAAATAGGGTCATCTTTTGGGAATGAGATCAACAATATATTCTACTTAATGATTATTTTTTATTATGCTCATTCAACTTGAGATTATTAATGTTTTGCTGTTTTTTTCCAATAATTAGACATTTAAGAAAGATTATTTTAATTTTACATAGCAAAGACATGGTCTTCTGTTATAACAAAGGGGAATAGACCCATAGGTGTAAAGCAATAATATCTACAGATAACTAGTGTAATAAAATTTGATGAAACCTGAAAGATTCAGTGAAATTTTGGTATATTTTGTACTATCAATGAGAATTGTTTATAATGTCATTAAAACAATTTAACCAATAAATAATTTACAATTTGTTTGGAATGCTTTTATTTAGGAAAATTTATTTTTATTTCTGAACTTTAAGAGGTTATTATGTCTGCTTTACTTTAGAGAAAATAAAATAAGTAAATGTAATTCTACAAAAGTGAGTTACTAAAAGAATGGATAATATCAATGCATTCTAAAATTATTTACATGGTTTTGCTAAAAAGTCTTTTGATGGTTACTTAATGGTTCATACCTTCAAAGATGTAACACTGTAATACACTGCATTTATCTATATCAATTCCCTTCACTTTGGAAAATCTCATAGCAAGTTTAAGTATATTTGAATTAAATTTTATCCTATATCTGCATCTGCATTTTGAAGTTATTTTTCACTAGATACTGGTGCTCTTGTTGGTGGATATATTGTTCACTATAGTCTTTTCAAAATTTATTTCATTTATTACAGTTTCTTTCTTTTTTTTTTTTTTGCAGTACTGGGGATTGAACCCAGGGACATACCCCCAGCCCTATTTTTTATCCTTTACTTTGAAACCAGGTCTTGAGAAGTTGCGGAGGGCTTCACTATGTAGCTGAGACTGGCCAGGAACCCGGGCCCTCTGGTCTCTGCCTCCCAAGTACTGGGATTACAAGCGTGCGCCACCACACCCGGCTCCTTCAAAGATGTAACACTGTAATACACTGCATTTATCTATACCAATTCCCTTCACTTTGGAAAATCTCATAGCAAGTTTAAGTATATTTGAATAAAATTTTATCCTATATCTGCATTGTGAAGTTATTTTTCACTAGATACTGGTGCTCTTGTAGATGGATATATTGTTCACTATAGTCTTTTCACAATTTATTCATTTATTACAGTTTCTATACTTTGCTTTTCTAATATGATATCCTTTTTAATTGTTTTAATTTTTCTCTCCTTTTATTTTATTTTCTCTTTTCTCTTCTCTGCTTTTCTTTTCTTTGTTCTTTCTGTTTTTCCCTTTTTGCTTCACAGTTCCTCCTTCCCACCATTCCCACCCCCCATTCCCTTTTCCCCTCCTTTCTCTTCTGCATATTGTAAACAAAATAACATATTGAAGTCCATATATGAAATAACATATTGAAGTTTAATTTTAAAAAGCCTTCATTTGGGATTACATCAGACTTGTCATGGTTTTAACAATGTAGCTAAGGCTAAAAACATTGTTTTTGCTATGAATGCATTTGATTCCATGTAGAATGAATAACAGTAGCTTCATGTTTCTTTCTTGTAATTTCCCCTTTTATATTACATTTCAGATTAACCTTTGTTCCCAAGTGGTTTCTGGAAGATATTTTACTGATATTGAGGCTACTATCACTCAAAGTATGTGAGGAAAGAAAAGCAACCGCAAGATTGTCCTGATACCATAAGATTCTGGAGGGAAATTAAATTTCTCTCTGATATTCTTCGCTACTGCTTGCTAACAATGCTTGCTGTGGTTCTCTGTAAAGTCCTGTGTTTCTCTGATATGCTTTCAATAGAAATCGTTGTTCTTGTAAAATCGCACTTTCATTTCCTCAGATTTGTAGTATTTTAAAGCTTCAGCTTCCCATCTTAAGAAAAAGTTTGTAAACTGAGGAAAGGACCGAGTTTTATTTATTTTCAAAAATTTTAATTAGTGTACTATAATAATACATAATAGTGGGAATCATGGTGATACATTTGTGCATGTCCATAACATAATTTGGTCAATTTCCCCAATGAAATTGACCAAAGTCAGTTTTAAGCATGGGTTGTTCAGCTCCACAGTATGCAAAAATGCTTTCTGATCATCATTTAAATGGAAAGATGTCTGTGTGTATACCTGTAGCTATTTCACATGCAGATTACCTCTTCTTCTAGCTTTCCTTTTAGGGAGCCCGTTGCCCATTTTTACTTAGCTGGTTCTCTGGGCACTGTGCCCAGTTTAGATTAATGTTTGTTTATTATAATTTGGTTTATCCAGGATAGTGTTTTAGCTGGGTGCCTTGGAAATGATTATAATTAAATAGCAAGGTATACATTTATTAAACCTATGAATGTATTAGGTCAACAGAAATATTTTTCACCCAACAGTTCACATAATAATGGGTGTATATGTGAATTATTTTGTGGTTGTGTAACCTGCTAACCTTTTTGTCTTTAGGCCAGTTTAGACTGATTCATGTCTAAATTGATTAAATTTTTCTTTCTTTTATTCTAAGAGCAACCATGTGTTAATATCCCTTGCTATTTCATACCTTAAAATGACAAGGGAGAATATGAGTTTTAAGTGATTTACACTTTGTATTAAAGGAAATGATTCGATGAGTATAAGCTAGAATGAGATGACTTAAATACTTTATAAGAAAGTATTTGTTCAAGAAAACAGAATAAAAATATTCTAGATATTTTTCTACGAGGGAATATGTTGGGGCATCTGTCGGGGCACCAGGCTCCCGGGACCAACCCGAGGGTGATGCGATGCTGAAAGGGGGTAGAAGCTAGTCAGTCCGAAAAGCACATACTTCCGAACCGGGAGACATGTCTGGCAAGATCTCGTTTATTAGAAAGCCAAATCTCTCTTTTATAGTAGAGGCAATACAGGAAATTCACAATCAGTAGGGTGTGGCACCACGCCCCCCGTAACCTATCATAGGTAGATGCACCTGTCGTCTGTGAGCACGGAAGGAGGTAACTGCCTATCACAGCCCTCCTGAGGCTAGGTGGGGCTATCTGCAGTACCTCCCTCCGAGTCCACCAGCGCCATCTTTGCCATTAATATGCTGAGTTACTGCCACGTGGGAGAGGCCCGGTACTCTAGAGCAGGCCTCTGCTAGTTCACCAGGCCCTTTCATGGCACCGGGTAGAGGGCCCAGCAGGAATATAGTACAGGGAATTAAAAGATTATTCATCATTTACTGAATAGAGAGCTAAAAGATCACAAAGAACTACTAGTATTTGAAATCTCAGGAGGAATAAAAAAGAAAATACACAAACTATTATGTATAAGTTGTATAAGAAAATTATACATTAACTATATTTCTTAATATCATTTGTACATCTTTTTCCTAGAGATGGCTGCTTTATAATTGAAGCAGCAGTATCTGCCTGGGACTTTAATCTACAGCTACAGTGCTATTTAATTAAAAAAAACACTGTGAACTGGGTATGGTGGCACACACTTGTAGCCCCAGCTACTCAGGAGGCTGCGGCAGGTGGATCTGAAGCTAAAAACCAGCCTTGGAAATGACTTTATCAAGACCTTTTCTCAAAATAAAATGAAATGGTCTGGGGACCTAGATTAGTAGTATAGCACTTGCAAAGAATGTGCTAAGACCCTGGTTTTAATTACCAGCACTGCAAAATGAAAGAAAGAAAGAACAGAGAGAGGGAGGAAGGAAGGGAGGGAAGCAGGGAAGGAAGGAAGGAAGGAAGGAAGGAAGGAAGGAAGGAAGGAACGAACGAACGAGACACTACAAGTATATGCTGCCTTGTCTCAGGTAATATTTAATTTTAATATGAACAAATTCTCACAAAATGCAAAGTGTAAGGACAGATATTAATCAGAAATGAGTCATTAACAAGTAAATTAAATTGGAAAAAGTTAATAAACAATATGAGTAGGGGTTAATATTTTTAAATTAAAAAGGTAACTAGGTAGTTGGAGAAAAATTACTCTGAGATGAGTGAAATAGTATAAAAAATTGAAGTTATTGCAGATAATACAGCAAACATAAAGAATAAAAATAATTATTTACAGATGAATTTTTAAATTCTGCTTAGAAATTTTATTTGCTTAAATTTCTTCTTAGCTCCATAAGAATCCATTTTCATTAGGTTTCTTATAATGGCATACCACTTTTCACTAAATGGAACATATAATCCATGTTTTTGTCAAATATAATTAATTAATTTTCTGAATATTGGCCTTAAATTGTCTACTAATATTTAATATATAACAACCAATGTAGACTTTATGCCTAACCTGCAAACAAAATATTTGCATAAGAAAACTATTGAAAACATTTAATATCCCCAGGGAATGTAAAATTTCTGACCATTCGAAAAGTAGAGAAAAACAAGTAGACATCAGTATGGAGGGTATGTTCCAAGGAAATTAGAATACAAGAATTTTGGGCCTAATTTTAAAAAAATAATTACAGCAATATGGAAAGCAAACAAGATAAAATAAAAGTAACCTACTTGATTTTTTAAATTTTTTTTGGTACTGGGAGTTGAATTCAGGGGCATTCTGACTCTGAGCTATGCCTCTAGCCCTCTTTATTTGTTTGTTTGTTTATTTATTCATTTTTATTTTAAACAGGGTCTTGCTAAGTTGCTGATGCTGGCCTTGAACCTCTGATCCTCCTATCTCAGCCTCCCAAGTACTGGGATTAAAGATGTGTACAACCATGCCAAGCTTATTTAATTTTTAATACAGTTAAAACTGAACTTGTCAAAACAGAAACAGGTGTGCATTGTTACCTGAAACTTTTAAAACAGATACATAAATAGATGTCTTTATGCATAAGTCAATCTGCAAACACCCCTATTCATGTTTACCCATGTTTCTCTAAGATGGAGTATAAGGTGCTTTTCTACGACACTTGAGTTGCTGTTTACTTCATTTGTTCAGTTTTAATCTCATTCAAAGTTCATCATCACATTGGGTCTTCATGGCATAGCAATTAGAAGCTATATTATGTATGGATTTTTTTATTAAGTCTTGTCTCTTCTTGAATATACCACCTCATTCTTGTGGCCAAAATAATTTAAAAGTTACCAAACATCTGATGGATGTGTTCTTCTTCAGGTTTTAGACCTGGACATTCTTTCTAATAGTAAGACATTCTTTCTTGTCCTTTCAAATTAGCTTGATACATTTTCTTTACCTTTTAAAGTATAATTCATTTCTAGATTTTCCATGTAAATGCCCCCAATCAATTCTAACCACTCAATAGTCCCAGAAAGATTTTATTTTTGAATATACAATACAATTTCTAATAAGGCTTTAGCAAATAATAACCATCACTAAGTTGAAAAGAATATCTTTCTGACTGAGATTAATGTTAGAACTCACACCAATATTCAGAAATATATTCAAATTATTTCCTACAAGAACATATCAAGAAAAGAAATACAATATGCAATCTATATGTGTAAACAGTCATTTCAAAAGATACATGTACTATTTACTAATAATTTTATTACATTAGGTTGCACATATATGTAATATTAAAATTATACATGTACATTTGTATAAGTGTGCAAAACCTTCTTAGATTTTAAAACAATAGGAACATGTCCATTAAATAAAGTAGAAAGAGTGACAATTTCTAACTTACCCATTTCCCCAATGGACTAGATTATCCTTTTTATATTAGCTAATTTAAAATAGGTGTTTATAAATTTCTACATAAGTCCTTGTTTTACATTGGTACCTTTATTAAGATTTTTCAAAACTATTTTATTGAGGTATGATTAACATTTAAAAAGCTGCACATTTACTCATCTTGGTAAATTTGGAGATACAAATACATCCGGCTGACCGCAAACCTGGATCCTCCGGTCTCACCTCCCAAAGTACTGGGATTACAAGAGTGCACCACCACGCCCAGCACTTTTAGAAGGTTTTATGTAGTTTTTTCTCATTTTAAAAATTTTAGTATATAACTGCTATTAATTTCAAGTAAATATATTATCTAATTTTCTGATTAGAATTCACAAAGCTAAACTTAACAGTATTCTGGTTTCACTTTATCAATGTTCTTTCTTCAATCATTCAATCCAACTACTTCAGCTATTCCCTATTAGGGTCATCCCTAAGCTTTTGTTTATGGCAAAGGCAGCACTCCAGAATACCATTTTCAGATGTTTCTCTCTCTAATCACCACATTTTATTTCTCCCAGCCTTTATCCACTAGTAAACCAACTCCATTAACACTTGCATTTTTTCAGAACTGAAATGGTGCTACCAGTGTGCTCATTCTCCCTCACCCTTTTGACATCTCATATTCTACAGCCAATTCATTAAAATCCCTCCCATGCATATACTTCAGCTTTCTTGCTTATTTTTTTTTCTGGTAATTTGCCCTTTGGTAAATTCCACACCTTGTTTATTTTACACCTGCACCTCTGCAGCCGACTGGGGCTAGAGAAAGCTACCCCTGCTCAGTGGTCTCCCTTTAAATTTAATACCACTACCCTTGGGCATGTCCATACTTCTTTAACATAATAAACATGCCTATTACATATATAATAACTGAAATCTATGAAATACTAAATGTTTTTCTGTTATTTTATATCCTTATACATTTTTTTCTTGCAAATAGCATGATTTTCTCTGCTATGTTGGTAGATTCTGTTGATTTTACCATTACTTGTAAATAAAATAGAACTGTTTCTTCCCTTCAGGTGTCTTGCTTTACCCAGTAAACTATTTAAGATCCCACATACTAACTGTTAGGTGGAATTTACTTTGATTTCTAAACTTCCCTCCATTATTTCTATCTCCTCTTGGAAGGTTTTCAAAACCCCTTCCTTCTTAAGTCCTAAATTTCGATGTCACATGCGTGGTTATTATAATTTCATTTTATATATCTATCTACTTGAATATGTCTATCATATTTTATATTCATTTATATGTATAACTATTTTGAAGTTATAGAGATAGAAGGTACATGTAAATAAATATTAATTTATCACCATTCTTTGTTTTTCTTTTCATCTTATTCACCTTTGAAGTCCCCTTTCAAGATTATTTGTGGATTTATAATTCATTTCACAAATACTTGCCTTAGATCTGCTACTTGGTGACATAGATTTGAAGTTTTATATATCAATGGATATGTGTATCTCTTCCTGACAGGTTCGTGTTATCATTGTCAATCATACGATTTCTAGAATCTTAAGTTTATCTCAGGATGTAGAAGATCTTTTCCTTCATTCTAACTTAATATTGCAGATGAGAGTGTCATGACATCAGAACTCTTTTCTTTGTTGGTAATCTCTACTTTCTACCTGAATTTTTATGATTTACCCTTTATATCTGGAGTTCGCAAAATTGTAATATGAATGCATTATGTATTTTATCAATATAGCTTGAAATATAGTGTTCCATTTCAATTAACACTCTATATAGATCAGTAAAATTTTCTAATAGTATTTATTTAATTATTATCTCTCCTATAATCATTTCTATCTATTCTCTTGCAAAGGTAATTTTTCTTGTATTTGCCTTTTCGTCTTCCCATTTCCCTCCCAAACTGACTCAAAGCATGACATTAGCATAAATTTCCATAAAGAAATTCTAATTTGCATGTGACAATAAGTACCATCTCTATGAGCCCACCCTGAGGCGAAAATAGTATGACAATCTGAAGGATTCTCCAGTTGCACCAGTGAGTTCTGATATTGCAGCTTTTGTCGATTCTCAGCAGTGGGTGACTGCCCCATAGGGTCAGATGCTGTGCTTCAGTGAGCGCTTACAGTGAGCTCAGCGGCTGATGCTCTTAGGTGATCCCTCCCAAATAAGTTGCACTTATCAGCATTTCTTCTTCCTTCTTCCTGATGTGCATCTACTACATTTATTTGAACCCAATGTATGTATTTAAATGGCTACTCATCTTTTGGAATATGGGTAGACTCACTAATTTTAGGCCAGCCAGTTGACAGATGAATCATCAGTAAGTTTTCAAACCTACTATTTTTTAAAATGCTATTGGAAATAGAATATATAGATAAATCATAACACAACTAAATGTTTAAAAACATCCAAAGAGGTATCCTTTTAAATGATTTCCAACTTAATACTATAGGTGTCTTTAATGATGATGACATATACTTACTGCTGAGGGAACTTATGCACAAGTGTGCAATAAATCAAGAGGCTAAATTATGAGAATAATATAACACCACTTCCTGGCCATCTTCTAAAATGTTTATACATAGGTAACTATTATTTCAGAAAACAAATAAAATCTATATAGCCTCCATATTTGTATTTTTCAGACCCTCCTTCTAATAAGAAATGAAAGTACTACAAAATCATTAGGACATAATCTTCAAATTTAAAGTAGGCAACAAATAACCATTAAGTAAATGTTATTAAAAATCTTCAGTATCATTTGTTGTTTTTTTTTTGTGTGTGTGTGGCACTGGGGATTGAACCCAGGGGCATTCTACCTCTGAGCTACATCCCCAGCTCTTTTTTATTTTTATTTGGAAACAGGGTCTTGCTAGGTTGATGAGAATCTCACTACTTGCTGAGGCTGTACTCAAACCTGTGATACTCCTATCTCAGCCTCCCAAGTACTGGGATTATGAGTGTGCACCACCACACCCAGCTTTCAGTCTCATTTAATGACTTAAATGTAACTTTATATTCCTTCTGATACAAAATTTAATATATAAATTCAATGGGTATTGGACATATGTTTTCAAAAGGTGTGAACTATTCACTTAAAATAGTAGTTTTTAAACTTTACTATTTATGAGCAAAGTATATGTTGTTATGATAGTTTATCTTGCATACAATGTTTCACTTGATGTGAAAAATATGCATTATGAAAGACACCATATAAGACAAATAAAAAATTAACTAGTTTCTCTTCCAGTAGTATTTGAATAAGTACATTTTTTTCCAATACAACTTTTGTCTTTTAATAAAGTAAAATGTAAGCTATTTTATAAAAATTTACTGTGGTGACTAATGTGCCATTAATTTTAGGAAGATTAATATATAAAGGTACACAACACTGATAACTTTAAAATATATTTCTCCAACTGGAACTTGGCATATACAAGGAGAGAGACAAGAAAAATCGTGGAAGGGGAAAGGGGGAGGGACGTGGGGAGGGAAAAAAGGAGAATTGAGGAAGGAAAAAGTTCAAATAATGCCATGTCCATATATGAAGGTATCACTACCGATCTCACTAACATGTATGGGGAGTGGGGGGTGAAGTGGGGTCCAGAAAGAATCACACCAAGTGTTGTGTGATGTAGATTTGTATCACATTGAACTTCGCTATAGTGTATAATTGCAACACACCAATGAAAGTCTATTTTTTATGAAAAAGAGACAATGCTACTTAAAGAGCACAGACAAAAAGTAATATAATACTTAAGAATAAATCTAAGAGATTTTATGCAGGATATAAATGTGGAAATTACAAAATTCAAATAAAATCTGTCAAAGAAAATCTATGTAAATGCAGAGATATTTCATGTTCATGTATTGGAAGAGTCAATATAATTAAGGTAATTTTTTACTAATCTTGTGTGTAGATTCAATGTACCCCCAAAGTACCATCAAATTATTCTTCAGACAGGAAAACAAAACGATTTCAAAATTTAGATGGAAGGCAAAAGGACTCAAAGTGTTGAAAAAAGTCACATGACCAATTTAAAGAAGCAATCTAAGGGTACAGCCATCCAGAGCTCATAGCATTGTTCAAAGGATGCACAAAACATAGCAGAGAGTTCAGAAATAGACCCACAGGAATGCGGTCAAGTAATCTGTGACAAAGCTACAAAGGCAATCTGAGTAAGTGATTACCTTTTCAACAAATGATGATGAAAAAATTGAACATGCATGTGCCCAAAACTGAAACTAGACCTCACACCTTTTATAAGAATTAACAAGATATACATGAATTTAAATGAACTACAAAGCCGTAAAGCCTCACGGAAGAAAATGAGGTAAAATTCACTTGACTTTGGTTTTTGTTCAGGAGGTTATTACTGTTTTCTTTTGTTTTTCCCCAAGATTTATTGTGTTATAATTGGCAAAATTATGTAAATTAAACATGTATGATATATATTGAAGTCTTATAGCTAAACTGGAGACTGGAAGAAAAGCTAAACCTTTTATGACAAGTTTTAGTTTTCTATGGAGTTACTATTTCCTTACATATTAATAAGCTCATAATCATTTTGTTTTAGATTCAGGCTGATAATCAAATCATCAGTTTTAATCATATGAATTAATAATCATTCTATCTTAGGCTCATATTCTTTATGTATCTATGGAAAAAACATGAACACATAAGTTATGGGTAAGGGTGCTATTTTTTTAACATTGAATAGTATTATTCTTTAGTTAGGTCAGCTGAAATTTTATGATTTTAAGAAGTGATGTGATGCAATGACAACCACAATTTAAAGTTCTTGACAAAATTATTTTACTGTCATACATATTAGCTTTGTACATTAGTACTATAAGAAGCACACAGTTTTTCCAACAACAAACACATCAAGAATACTCTTGTAGAAAAGTAACACAGATATTTTCATAAAAATAAGACCAAAGAAATTCAAAGATTAAAGCATATTAAAATTTATTTTATGTATAAATTCATTTAATTAAGAGAACTATTTCATCATTAAAACTATCTTTTTCAGGTCTTTACATGCAACACTCATATAAAACATGAAAACTTAAAGGCAAACATATATCATTCAAATTATACTTTCCAATTTTTAATGTTCTACCTACACGTAGCACAATTATTCACCATAAAATGTATTCAGTAGGTAATAATTTTAAATAAGTAAACCACAGATGGATTTCTATACTTTGGAGAGTATATGGAGTTTCATAAGAACTCTCTTGATATCGAATATTTGTTATGAACATTTCCCTTTGAAATATATCCAAGATTATTGGTGTGGGTATGTATCTGTGTGTGTGCATGTTTACATATGTATTTACATATTTCACAAGTTGATAGAGAAACTCTTTCATAATACCTGTCAAGAGCTCTTATGTATGGCAGCTTCTGTTTTTCATTCCAGAGAAATTTATAAAACTATTACTTTAAAAAGATCTAACTGTGTTTGAAAGCAATACTTTTACACAAAATTGCATGAAGTAACTATGAAAGCTTCTGAAATCATAGATTCCTTATTGGCACCCTAGAAATTTTGACTCAGTATGTCTGCAGTGGGCCTAAGAACTTACATTTATAACACATTTATAGTAATACTGTTGTTACTTGTATGAACAACATGATATATAATCTTGTTGCCATAACTAAATTTTAGATTCGATATTTGTATATATTTTCTGTATTTTGTGCAATATCTTGATTTTTTTGCTATAAGGCCAGTGTTCATTTATTATTGTTGTGAAAGCCAAAGACGAGTTCCTAGGATATACAAGACCTTAGGAACAATATCTTGCCTCAGTACGTGATGACGTCTCTTGCTCAAACTTGCAACTTCCTTTCTGTCATTGACAGACCTGCCCATTGTCCAGTGGGAAATATTTCTTCTTGTAGGTGAATACTTACACCTAAAGATACTTATCAGATGATCTTCACAACTCTGAGTCCCTGATTACATCATACGCACAAGACAAAATTATGCTTTATTAAGATGTTGTGGCATTCTCTCTGTATTGGTTTAATCACAAACTCTGAGTCAGGCTACTTAGATTGAAATTTCAGTTCTAGTACTGAGAAACTCAGTGACCTTTAACTTTTATGACTATGTTACATTCACTCTAAAGTGAGTATTGAAACACCAATGCATACTTCATGGATGAAATGCTTTGAACCATCCAAATGAATGAAATACCTCATGAATGAATACCTCATGAATGAATACCTCATGAATGAAATGCTTTGAACCATGCATATCTCAGAGATATTTCAGGTTCTGCTCTAGACCACTGAAATAAAGCAAATAATGTAAGCCACAGTATTTTTTTTTGGTTTCTGACTGCATACAAAAATTATGTTTACAATCTACTATAGTCAATGTACATATTTTATTTACTTTTAAATACTTTTGTTGGTGCATTGTAATCTTGAAGTATTTTATTGCTAAAAATACTGAGTATAGTCTGTCTTGGCCTCCAGTGAGGTTTAAGGTCTTTACTGATGAAGGGTCTTGCCACAATGTTGATGACCTTGCTGACTGATCAAGGTGGTGTTTGCTGAATTGGCTGCTGGCAATTTTATAAAATAAGACTGATTGGCTCTTTCCTTTCATGAAATATTTCTCTGTAGAATGCAACATTGTTTTATAGCATTTTATCCATGGAAAAACTTCTTTCAAAACCAAAGCTAGTCATTTCAAAATGTGCTACTGATGAATCAACTAAGTCTTTGTAATATTCTAAATTCCTTGCTGTCATTTCAACAATGTTTGCAATATCTTCACCAGGAGTAGTTTCCATCCCCCTCCAAAAATCAAAACTGAGCATGTTCTTTGCTCATTCATAGTAGTAACTCCTCATGCATTAAAATTTTATCATGGGATTACCTTATCAATTCAATGAAATCTTCAGGGTCCACCACAAATTCCAGTTTTCTTGCTATTTACACAAAATTTGCAGTTCCTTTCTCCATTTGTCCCAAACCCCTCAAAGTAGGGGTTTGTTGTAGGTTATAATCAACTTCTTCCAAACTCCTGTTAATGTTGACATTTTGGCTTCATCTTATGACTCATGAGTGTTTTTAATGACATTTACAGTAGTGAGTCCTTTCGGAATGTTTTCAATTTCTCTTCCCAGGTCCATCACAGGAATCACTGCCACTGGCGGGTATAGCATTATGAAATGTAGTTCTTCAATGTTGAGACATGATAGTTTAAGGTACTCCTGAATCCAAGGGCTGGAAACTGAATATTGTGTTAACAGGCATGAAAACAACATCGATTTCTCTGCACAACTCCACCAGAACTCTTAGCAACCAGATGCATTTTCAATAAGTGATAATATTTTGAAAAAAAACAACAACAATTTTTTTTATTCTGAACACTAAGTCTCCACAGGGGGCTTCAAGTACTCAGTGAACCGTGTCCTAAACAGATGTGCTGGCAGACAGGCTGTGTTGTTCCATTTACAGAGCACAGGCAGAGGAGAGTTTGTATAGTTCTTGAGGTCAATGAGATTTTTAGAATGGTACATGTTCATGGACTTCAACTTAATGTCACCAGCTGCATCAAGCCCTAACAGGAAAGTTAACCTTTTTTCTTTTATCTTGGGGAGACAACTTCTTTCCTGAAGCCTCATAAACCAACCTCTCTTAACTTCATATTTTTCTTCTGTAATTCCTCATATCTCCCAACTTTCAAATAGTTGAAAAAAGGGCCTTGTTTTGTATTAGCTTTGACTAAAGAGGATACCATGGCTGGTTTGTTCTTCTATCCAGATCACTAAAACTTTCTCCATATCAGAAATAACGCTGTTTTACTTCCTTATTCCCTTGTTCACTGGATTAATAACTTTAATTTCCTTTAATAATTTTAATTTACATTCATAACCTGATTAACTGGCACAAGAGGCCTAGGTATTTGGCCTGTCATTGCTTTCAATTTTACTTCTCTACTAAGCCTCATCATTTCTAGCTTTTTATTTAAAATAAGGGATATTTCTTTCTCTTAAACACATAATGCCATTGTAGGGTAATTGATTAACCTAGGTTTAATTTTATTGTGTTTCTTTGAATAAGAAATTCCAGGAGAGGGAGAAAAATAAGGAAATGGTTAGTCTGAGCTCTATCAGAGGAGTCAAGACTCACATATAATTTATAAATTATGTTTACTGTCATATCACAAGGTTCATGATGCCCCTAAACAATTACAATGTTATCAGCAAAGGTCAATGACCACAGCCATAATGGACATAAAAATAATAAAAATGTTCAATATATTCTGAGCATTACCAAACTGTGACACAGAATTATGAAATGAGCAAATGTGGTTGAAAAAAAATGGTCACAACAGTCTGGTTTGATGCAGGTTGCCACCAACCTTCATTTGGTAAAGTGAAGCAGGATAAAATCATGTGTACCTACTTGCACATGGTATTATATAAAGTTATGCTATCATCATTTTACCCAATTTGAGTATCAGAATTTTAACATAGAGCTAGTCACAATTCACACAGTTATGATCACTATCTATGATTCTATTTGAAGAAATTCTTTAACTTAGAATTTTATAGGACAAGAAAAATTGTGGATGACTTCTTAAAAGATCCTCATTATATGAAATATAATATTTGGATTATGATGTGTGCTTAAATATAAATAATTTTTAATGTCAATATGAAGTTATTTCAGCCAGCAACTAAGTTCATTAATGGACAAGTATAACTAAGGGAATAAATCTGGTACTTTCTAGGTTCTTGGATAGTTTTTGTTTCTATTCAGATATATGGACTGCACATGATTATAATTGCCTTTGGGGAGAAAGAGATTTCTCTGTCTTGGAATTCACATTGTTAACATATTTCCACTATGCCACAGTGCTCCAAGTGATACTATTAATTACTAGTCAAAAATAAAAAATTCATTATATTTACATTTTCTTATTTACTGTCTTATATTATGTAGATCACACTGCTATAAAGCTATCATTACTTTAAAAGATTGCCTTGAGATATACATGTAATTTCCCCCAGCAACATACTAAGCAATACTAGAAAGTGATTAGCCAATCCTAGTAAGTTATATTTGATGAATTTAAGTTAAAAATAAAACTTACATATCACGTAGATAGTAGATATCCAATATTTCAGAGCTTCTACTTCTAGTATTATATCTTAAGGTGATGGGATTCAGAAGGATTAAGAGCCCTTCTCTGGCAGTCAAGAGCTAAAGAATATGTGCTATAAATTAAATGATCACAAGTTACCAGCTGACTCATTTTAAAGATTAATTTTTCATAATTTATAGCTACCCTGTTTAAATGATAGGAAGTGCTATTTCTATTCTACCGTATTCATCAGGTAAGTAATTGTGGAGATTCAAACAGCACTCAGAGAAGTGGAGCTTTTAGTACTACCTCCACTCTAAGTCACAGCCACAGTATGGTAAAAAAATGCTTGTATATCAAAGGATTGGTAAAATTTTAGAGATATATTAGATGGATAATCCATAATAGTTCATGATACAAGACAAAATTATATTAATTTGTTTTGGGAAGATTTTAACAAGAAAACATTTTATACAAGTAATGCATAAATATAGGAGAAAATCAAGCACACTAATGTGAGTTAATCAACATAATCTAGAAGCCTTTCTGAAAATCTATACTCTTCCATCATAGTTGGTAATATTCTATCAGATTTTACATTCTCTGTCTTTCTAACAAAACCACCACGTTTTTATTTTTGTCAACATCCCAATGGAATTTTTTCCATGTCCGTTTTTAAAAAACGCACATTCTCATAATTTGTAATGGAAAGATATTATCAGTTGTCCTCTGTAACAATATTATTTATTTTTCTTTGGCTCTGTTGTCCTTTAATATCTGGTTATCAAAGATATGTTAATTATACCTTCACTTTGGTCCACATGGTAAATATTAGATGTTTTCCTGTACACAATGCTATGGTCTACAAGGTAATTTTGTTTGCTGAGTTGATACAATCATTCTACATGCTGTCTTTCATATCCTCCACAAGAAGCATACTAATATAAATTGCTAAAGAAGCAGACATCTCTTCTCCAAATTTAATAAACCTAATGAAAAAATGAGAATAAAACTCATGTTCTAGAGCAGCACACATTCAATGGAAATATGGATTTTCTTTACAACAACAACAAAAAAATTGAATGCCAATGAAGCAAGATAATATTTAAGCATAGCAAAAATGTGTGTTGGAAAAAGAATATCATCTGAAGGGCTGTTTTATAATCTCATAAAGTAATATTCATAAAGTTCTTATAAAAATGAAAAATAAAAGATGTCAAAACACTACAAATGAGATACACTTATAGGTACTCTTCCAGTTTTTCATTTTGTAAAACAATGTAACAGGGATTCTTAAAATCCTGTGAGATATAATAATTATCTGTATTTTTCTGGTAGATAATGCTGATTAGTATGTTTCATAATTTTTAATTTAGGAAATGCCTAGAAAATTTCTTTAAAACAAATTACTCCTGCTAAAGTGTTTCAGGTTTTTAATGTGGATGTGTACTTATTTTATAAAACACACAAGCTATAAATTATAGTTATAGTTGTATACTTATCATTGGAGTAGTGTGGAAATCCAAGTCTACATTATATTCAAGTAAGTACAGTTTATATTTGCTATAAGTATTGAGAATTAAGCAAGGTAAGACAGGGCAAGACAAAATAAGGATAAATTATGCCATGACTGAGGTTTCTAAGTAAAGAATAGATAGCAAGGTGACAAAGGATGGGAAATTAGTATTTGAAATTGAATCAATAAAAGGAAAACAATTTTATGATTATCTGAATTAGACAAAATGGTAAAAAATGATTATCACAGAATATATTAACTATACTGACATTTAAATAAAGGGAAGATATAATTATGAGGCATAGTCTTTTGTTTTGTTTTGTTTTAAGTTATATATATATATATTTTGATGTACCGGGCATTGAACCCAGGGTCGTTTTACCTCCAAGCTACACCCCCGGCCCTATTTTTTATACTTTTTAAAAAAAATTTTTTTTAACTTTTTATGTTCATTTATTGGTGCATTGTAATTATACATTTTGATATATAGTCTTTTAAAACACAGAAGATTTCTGGTTTTATGTGAATGCTTTAGTTGTTTGGAAGCTAGTTTTACAGTGTTAAAAGACAGCTGATGACATCCTTGGGAGAATAATTGTTTTTTGATTGGCTGATTTCAGAAGGTTGTTAAAGGAATGAGTCCACTGCTGATTGGCTTGCTTTAAAAAGTTTAAGCTTGCCATTAATTGGATTTTTTACAGTGATGTGTATAAAAATAAGTTGCTAATAATGATCAGTTAATTTAGATAAGTTGTCTTAGATTGGCAGATATTTGACTGATTCTGTTCCTTCTTTATTTTTATAGTCATGAAACAAAAATACTTTAGTGTTTCCCTGAAAATGTGATAATTTGTAAAATGTACTCATAACAAAATAATTATTGACAAATGAGAAATAGAGAGAAATTTCCTAACGTGATAGCATTATAGACCATTTCTACTTAACATATTGAACAGTGAAGTATTAGTAACATAGTTCCCTGAAAGAAGAATGACACAATGTTGACTGACAGGATAACTTCTATTCAGCATTGTACTTTAAGTCTAAATCATCAACAGAATCAACTCAATCTCTATCAGATATCACAAGAAGATTTTTTTCAGACAAGTAAAAACCTTACTTATAAATATAAATATATGCAGAGTAATGAGAATGACATTTACAAATAAACATGATCTTAAGTAAAATTAAGACAAAAGTTTGATGAGGTACAATAGGAAATATCAAAATGCATCTTGATTATATAATAACCTTGTCAGTCCATTACTGGTGTACAGGTAAAAGGAGAAATTTATTAGAAACTGAACTATTACTTCAGATCCATGAATTTGACATAGGTTGGATGGGATTATCCAGTTTGAGAAACAGAAAGAAGAAAATGAGTGATAAAAGTTTGCAGACTCAAAAACTTAACATGTATGTATATATGTATGCATCATATATATATTTATATATATATGTACATATATATGTTTCTCCTCTGCAAAGAGAGGATAAAAATAAATGAGCAGAAAGAGTATTTAAAGAAATCAATAAATTCATAACACATCCATACATTGTTCATCATAATCAAATGGTTGAAAGAAAATAAGTTAACTCTCAAAGAAATAATTTAAATTAAATGGTTATTATTAGAAATCAATGAAGCCAAAGACAATGGAATAACACGTTCAAAATCCTAAAAGAAGACTTTCAAATAGCAATTCTATACCCAGATAAACTATCCTTACAAAACAAGTTAAATACTACTACTGCTCACTGAAGTCCTTATTAAGGATTATAAAGTAGAAGATATTTGCAACACTTTTGTCAAAAATATCTTGTAAAATAGGTAAGGACCTTTATATCAATATAAAGCCCTAAATATACAAATATAAAAATGGGGTCAAAAGACTGAGGTAGGAGACTCACACATCAAATATAAATGAACATGAAAAAAAAATTAACCTATTAGTCACTTGAGAAATATAAATTAAAACACAATATAAGTTCATATACATTAAAATGGTACAAAAAGACTGTTAATACTAATGTAAGCAAGATATGAAGTTTTAGAAGCTAATACACACTTGTACATTTATAAATCATTCCACTTTCAAAAAGGGTTGAGAAAATGCATTAACTTCAACATAGGCATTTTACATGGCATACTACTTTTTAAAAATTAAATATTCATTAAATATATACATATGAACTACAAAAATATGTATGACAATGATGACAACAGTATTATTTATAGTAGTAAAAGTTAAAAACAACTCAAATTTATGTAATATGAAAAATTAATAAAATGTAGTATGATTTGACATTTGAAAAACATATAGGCAACAATAATGATGTAAGTATGACCTTCAGAAATGTAATAATGGAATCTTCCAGATGGAAAATAGTATATCCTGTATGATTCCATTCATGAAAAATTTATTAAGAGTGAAGATTCTTCCATGGGGATACTGCATCTTCAAGGAGTGATGTTCAGTGGTTGTGAAAGAGCAAGACAGAGTCTCCCTAGTGCCAGATGTATCTGTTCTTACTGCACAGGGGTCATGCAAGTGTGTTCTTTCTGTAAAAACTAAATAGAGCATGAGATTTGTGCAGTTTTCATGTATACCTCACTAAACATTTGCATCAGGAAACTTCAGTAGCTGGGCATGGTGCTGTCTATCTGTAATTTCAGTACTTGGGAGGCTAAGACAGGAAGATCACAGGTTTGAGGACAGTCTCAGCAACTTAGACTCTCAACAACCTAGTGAGACCCTATTCCAAAATAAGAAATAAAAAAGGTTAGGGGTGTAGCTCAGAGGTTGATTGCCACTGGGTTCAATGCCCAGTGCCAATAAGTAAGTAAATTAAGTAAGTAAGTAAGTAAGTAAGTAAGTAAATATTAAACAGAAATTTAGTAGCAATTTAGACTGTGGTAATTAGAATGGGATGATATAAAAAAGATTCCATATGTAATTTGAAGTTAGAACTGATGGAACTTTCTGATGAATAGATAAAGAGTTATGAGAAAGAGAAATTAACATCAGGTTTTGTAGAGAAAATATATTTCTCAATTTGGACAAATAAAAGATTAGTGGAATAAATAATTGGTGTTGAGAAATCATAAATTAAATTTGGCATATTAAATATATGACATCAATCACTGTGGAAACTGAGTAGGCAATTGATTATAAACTTTGCTTTCTGGGGAGATGCCTAGGTTACTAATATAGAGAAGGGAATTTAAGCACAGATTTATGTTCAGTAGCTTTCAGTTTATTTATAATATGACTCAATATTCCTTTTTTCCAATTTTTATCATCTGAGTCACTTTTGTGTTATTTACATTGATTAGTTTTTATCTGATTATGGGTAATTTTCCTTTATGTGCACACCCTCTCTAGAAATTTATTAAATTGGACAATATGCTTTGCTAACTTTTACTTCTTAGGCACTGGATTTGGTTTTATTACTTTAAATATCACTGAACTTCTTTTTCTGGAGTGAAGCTATGGATCAAAGCAATATTAGAGACTTTATTTGAAACTTTTACTCAAAGCATTTCATTCTCACTGTGAGGCTATGCCTATCTGCAGACAGCACTCACCATCACGTATATTAAGAACAGATCCTGCTGGATAGAACACAAATGATACCCAGGCATTTTAAACATCTGGGGCTTGGTTGTTCTATTTGCAATTTTCAGGTGATTCTTCCCTTATGTTGGGTAGTTCATACACACAAACACACACACACACACACACACACACACACACACACACACACACGTACACACCAGTCCAACAGTACAAAATACTTAAAATGGTTCTCTCTGTAATGCTTTCAAAGTTCATTGTTGTGTCCGTATAGCTACTTCATGGGACATATTTATTCTACAAATTATAAATGCTTTGGATTTTCCAACTCATGGTCTCTATCTCCTTGCTTGGATATTTTTTGTACTGCAGTCTTATATCTCAATCTTCACAGTAAACTGGAACAATTATAGGATTTAAAACAAAACCAGTTTTGGTTTCTTTATTCAGAATTGTCCTGAGCTCTCTGATCTCCAAATCTGAAAATTGTGTAACATATATATGACTCATGCTTCTAGATGCTTTATGGAATGAGGGCAACTTTTGTCCTGTTGCTCTATCATGGTATAAAATTGGTATTTAAGTAGACAGGTATAATTGCTATTACAAGGTAACAACTTGCTTGCTCCATGTTGATAAAAAGATGTCTAAGATGTGAGTTCTGTTAGCAAGTAGCACAATGTTTGATAAAAACATAGAAATATAAAGGAACATCAAGCCATGACAAGTTTTTGTTATTAGAAAATTACAAATTTAAACATGTAAAATAAAAAGGTATTCATTTTAATAAAAGAACAACCATAATACTAATGAGTAGAGGGTTAAAGCAGATATAAGAGAAGCCCATCAAAGTGGTTTCCCTGGTAGTCTTGGCCAAAGGATTCAATTTTTCATATCTCATTCCAAAGTGATTATCCTTATCCCAGGTCATTAAAGGTGTAACTTCTGTATGTAATGGTTCTCATTCTGATTTTAGGAACAGCAAACAATCCTCTAAGTGTGATTTGTCTAATATGATGATGTCGTATAGTAGATTTAATCAACCTAAAAATCTACCAATTGTATCGGTAAAGAAAGTTGTATTTTTATACAATAACTGTATCCTTTATACAGCAATAAAGATGTCTAGTGAGTTTATCCAGAGAAATTGATTCATTTTGGTACCTAATGCAATAAAAAAGAATTTAATTCTCCAGAGAGTAGGGTGAAAAGTCTACTTTAAAACAGGCTTGGTATACCCTTTCTTAAGCATGAAAATACTGACCTAACAAATATCATGATTTTACATATTTAAATGGTCTTTACATTAAAAACATCTCAGAAAATACTTGAACTTTAGTCCATTCTCTTCATGGATTAGGATTGTTATGGTGTGTAGATGAATATAGCACCAAAAAGGAACATTGCTAATAGTCTGGTCCTTAATAAACCACACTGCATTTCAAAGGATAATGAATGAGAACACTAAACTCCAAAGGGTCACAAATGTATTATAACAATAATTTCAAACCTTTTGATTAACATAATACTTGCAACATAATGCATCCAATAAATGTTTATTGAGCTTAAATGATGTGTGACGAATAAACTCTAGTAGCAGTTGACTTTGGTTAAGAACAGCTAGGCAGCGTGCCTTGAACACGTAACATTTACACATTATAAACTCCACAGGAGTCTACACCAATCTTTCAGAACCCTGCTGTACTCCTGGATGACTCTTTATGTACATTGGACTAAAACTCACTTCTATTCAATATATGATATTAATCAAACAGCAGGATTCTGTAGACCCTTCACTGTATTCCTGTTTATCATTTTTTATTTTCACCCTGACCCAATTCCTAGTATGGAAGAGGTCAAAGCTTTGCAAAAATTTCATCAAGAGAAATTTTTAATCTTAAGCATTATATAACTTTATCACAAATCATATTTTCTAAAATGTCTTATAATTTTTGAAAGATGATTTCTGTTATAGAGGTGCCACATCATTAATAGTGCATCCTTACTTGTTGGCTATACAATAGTCTTCTCATAGTACAGTTCTCTAAGTAATCAATTTTAGGTAGATTTCAATATAGTATAAACAATTTAATATCCGTTTAATTGATGCTATTGTTATGTAGATTATTAAATCCAATACTTGCTTTGTTTTAAATTAAGTATATTCTGTCATAAACAGATTTTTAATAAGTTAATTTATCTCCTAGGGTTACATAGCAAAATGCATTCATGTTTATGTATGTGGGTATGTACTTATTTTCACCCCCCAAAAGAAATCCTTACTTTTGTAAGATAACGATGTTTTTAAGATTAATTCAGCTTGTGATTTTTAAATATTCTTTGTGGTGATCATGATCAGATTTGAGGATGGAATGAGTTTTAAATTGGTCTTAAATATCTACTTTAGGAAGCTAATGCTTAGCTTCTACTCATTATTCACATCCAAAGCCACTTCTATATATTTAGGTACTTATGATAGTAGCACTTCTTGGTACAAAAATCTATATGTATCAGTCTTTCTCATGTTATGACTAAATACACCCAGAGTGGGCTTTTTAAATAACACAAATACATTTTTCTCACCATTCAGAGAGCAGATGTCTGAAATACAGATATCTGCATGGTCAGTTTCTCTCTTGAGGGATTATAGATGCTTGCCTGTTTCCATGTGGCTTCTCCTCTGTGTGTGCATGTGAAGAGAGAGGAGAAAGCTCTCAGGACTCTTATAATGTTGCTCATGCTATTAGATCAAATTCCTAAACTTTAGTTTTAAATATTTCCTTAAACAACCATCATCAAATGTGGTTATACTGGGGGGTTCAGATTTCAACACATGAATTTTGAGAGGGAAACAAACAGTTCATAATATACACATACATGCATGCACGAATGTATATACACATACTTACAGAACTATTTCCAAATATAAAAGGGTGGGTGGAAAACAACTACATATGAGTCAATGAAAATGACATGGCTTCATTCCAAAAGACTCCAGAATAGGCATTTGTAATGTCATGTTATTAAAACAGAGATTTTTGTGCGTGAATACAATATCCTTTAAATATTTGCTCACCAAAGAAATAAAGAAAAATATCAACAACCTAATTTTATGTAATGCCTGATTTTTGTCAAGAATATATTCAAAATGTAGTCTATAATATTAAAAGAGGTGGTGATTTTTTGTCATAGGATATAGAAGAGCATTTAGGGAGGAAATAATCCTATTAATTCACATATAAAATACTTTCTTCTCTGGGTTATTATGTACACTAAATGAAACAGTTTGGCTCTGGAGTGTCGCCCAAATGTCTATGAGTTGAAGGTGTGGTTGCCAATTTGGCACTTTTGGAAGGTAGTGGTAGAAAGTTTAAGCAGCAGGACCTAGTTAGAGGTACTAGATCATTGGTGGTATGTCCTAGAAGAGGATTAAGGTACACTAGTCTCTTACTCCTTTATTCACTTCTGGCCATGAAGTCAAGGTTTCCTCTGCCACATGCTCTCAGTCTACTGCATTATCTTACCATAGGTTCAAAAGCAAGGGAAAACTGACCAGAGAGAGAAACTTCCCAAACTGTTAGATAAAATAAATCTTTCCCCTTTTGGAGTTGATTATCTCAGGTATTTTGGTGTAATAATGGACTAACACACTAAGTAAAAGAGAGTCAAGACTTAAAATTAGCTTTTTTATGCAATTCTCTGCAAGTCACTTATGTTCATTGCTGTATAATATAGAATCTGACCTTATACCAAATAAAAGTCTAACTTTTGTCATTGGTTTCTGAGGAATAACAATCAAACATGAAATTTCTCATGATTGAACAATTTTTCTTGTTCATAGTGAGCCCTTCAGACCACACTTGAAAGTTTTTATTAATAAGATGACTTTGTCCCAAGAGATATTGTGTACATATATCAATGTATTATTTGGAGTGTCACTATGATGAATAATTAGAATGCAAGAGTAAAAATTTAAAAAATAAGGTGAATCTGGGTGGACAATGCTCACAGCAGAAAGATAAGCCACATAGTTAGGGTGTTGGGCTTTGAACTGTGTACCAGCATGACCTCTGGGAAGGGAAAAGGAGTGGGAGTTGAGTTAAATTATGTGAAGGTGATTCACACGATCATGACTACTTAATAAAGCACCAACAAAATTCTAGACCCTGAAGCATGGGTCATCTTCCCTAGTTTGTGATATTGAACCTATGTGTATTTTTACACATTGAGACCAGATGAGTAAAATGTCCCTGAGGTTAATGGCAGCTCCATGTTTAGTACCTTCACACCCTTTAATCCGTGCATCCCTTCCATTAGTGTTTCTAATTATAATTGTTGCTATGATAAAATTTTAAATATAGTAGTTTCCTGCGGTTTTTAGTCATCCCATCTATTTATGAAAATTGAAAACATCTGTGGGTACATCTACATTTATAACCACCTGTGCCAAAGTGAGCGTGGTCTGTGGAATTATAACTTGCATTTGATAGCAGAAGTCTTAACATAAGAGTGTGGAAGAATGGGCTCTTCTTGGCCTGAAATATGGCAAACACTGGATCCTATCTTAGGAGGAAGGCATATTTGAAGATTATATACATGATTTGGCATTCTGATCAGTTATGTCAGTTAAGTAATTTGTTTACATTTCCTGATGTGTGTATCCTTATTTGGTATACATGGAGCCATTACTTTCATCAGTAATCCATGTTATGGTCAGTGTTGTATGTCATTATAACTAGGTCATAGTTTCTTCTTTTCCAGAGATGACTCTAGATATTGATTTCATGGCATTTTGTTGTTGTGATTAATGTTTATAGTCAGTTAATTTTAAGGGTGATTGTCCCAGGTAATCTGGGTAGGCCCGATTCAATTTGTTAAAAGGCCTTGATAACAAACCTGGAGCTTCCTTGAAGAAGACAATCCTCCTGAGGATAGTAACTTCCCCTTACTCCTGAGAGTTCACCCTGCCCTTCCTAATGTCCTGGCCTAAAATTTTAGATCTGCTTTGCCTATAACAACATTTTCATATATCAAGTTTATGCAATAAGTCTCTTAATATATGAATCTTGCTGGTGCTATTTTTTCTGATTGAACCCTGTCTGGTTCAACCTGTAAAAAAATCTTTAAAGCAATGTGCAGACTTCATTATCAGAAATTATCCTTTATATTTATATAATCAAAACTTTAATTTCAATAAAATGAATTTACTGATTGAAATTCACAGTTTGGTTGAGCCTTTGGTCTGCTATATTTTTGTCCTAGAATATTTTGGTTTACTAATTTTTTAATCGATTATGCTATGTGTTCTGTGCAATGAAAAGGTAAATAAGATGAAGATTCTGCTCTTGAGAGCTTCCTATGAAAATATATTCATGAACTATTATAATAAAAAGTTGAAAGTAGGATGTACCACAGCAGATAGGCAGCTAAATTACTTTGAGAACTCCAATGAAGAAGATATTACTTCCAGCTAGGGAGATGTGATTTTTCCTCAAAGTTGTATAATGGAATTTCATCTCGATCCAGTCTCAACCTTTAACTTCAGTGTTGAAACAAGCCACGGAGGAACTTATAATATAGTCAGCTATGTGGGGACACTTAACAGAGACCACCCGTTCACTTCCCATGAACTAAGGTTATTCCATAATGATTTTGTGTCACAACTGATATGAACCATATTTGAAAGAGTCGGAAAGGTGAAAGGAGCACTAGCAAAGCCCATGAATCTTGTAAAAGACTTACTTTTATGGCATAGGGATTTTTAGTATTACCAGCATATAACTTAGAAATGAGAGACAGTGCAGAAACAGTTCAAATGTCACTAATAACTTTCATTTTCTGCATCTTGAGAGAAGAGAAATCTTGAGAGAAAAGATTTAATATTTTTTGCTCTTGGGATTTGAGTTTTCCTTCATAAGATTCATTATTATAATAAATGGGTTGCTAAAATACATGGCAAAAATTTATTAAGCTTTCCCATACATAATATTGTACTGCTATTTTAGCATAATGAATGGGGGTGTCTCTTTTCCTCTTAAAAAAAAGAATGCAAGGAGGAGGCAGTGGCACATGCCTGTAATACCAGTACTTGTGAGGTGGAGACAGGAAGATCACAGGTTCAAGGCCAGCACACCATAATTTAGCGTGACCCTCTTTCAGAATAAAAAATAAAATAAATGAAAAGGGTGGGGATATATCTCAGTGGTAAAAGGTCTCTTGGTTCAATTCCTAGTACCACAAAAATAAAAGATAACAAAACAAAAAACAAAAATAAAACAAAATACAAAAATGTCTGCCTTATTATGAAAAACAGAAGGATAATAATAATTTTTAAAGGTGTTGAAAAGTTAGAAACACACTGTGAGAAATACGGACAAAGTGGTAGAAAGAAAAACAAAAATACCATATAAACGAATGTATATCTAATGTGCACTGAGACTAATGTTTCAGCCTGAATAATGCCTATATCAACACGGTGTTAAATATTCACTAGAAAAACATTCCAAACATAAACTTCTTTTGATTATTTCAAATTTTATAGATCAAGAAGTTTAATTTTTATTTGTACAAATTATTTTATAAGAGCAGTGTAAATATACAGTGAGTTTCAATGTGATAAAAACATACATGTATACTGCTCTTTATTTCCCTCTACATCCCATCCCATTCTTCCTTCCTCCCTAACCACACATGTAAGTGAGATTGGTCTAATACCTTCACATATCACCATAGTATTATTTGAACTGTTTCCTTCTTCAATCAAATTTTCTTTCTGCAGCAGTTTCAGATTAATAACTACTTTGGTTTTAATGGAAAGAAATTAATCTAAAATCGGGAAACCTAAATTCTCCTTACAGACTTTCCTGTATCTTCCATATGATCTCAAGCAAGATCTGGGTCCTGATTTTCTTATTTCTGGTATGTGAAATTGAATTATCAGTTTATAATTCAATTTATTCTCTTTTATATTGTGTGCTTCTTGAACTATAGAAAAGTAAACAAAAACTTCATTGAGGAGATTAGTATTTAAAGTTACTACCTGCCAGGTGTGGTGGCACACGCTTGTAATCCCAGTACTTGGGAGGCTGAGACTGGAGGATCCAGGTTCGTGACCAGCCTCAGCTACTTAGTGAGGCCCTCCGCAACTTAGTGAGACCCTGTTTCAAAATAAAGAATAAAAATAGGGTTTGGGGTGTAGCTTGGAGGTAGAATGCCCCTGGGTTCAATCCCCAGTAACACAAAAAAAGTTATTACCCTATGATATTATTAAATGTCTGTGTGTGTGTGTATAAACTACATTTCTCTTTGCTTAAAGGTTCTTCTTAACTCAGTCCAATCTACAAAGGAAAATGATGCATCAATTGAACATGTCAAAGATGTTTTCTGAAGTTTTTTATTATTCATAGAATGAAGATCAGGTGGCCATAAACCCTAGTAACTTGTCATATCATTTATTTGAACAATGGTATAGCTTTTGAATTAGAGTCCTAGCTTCAAATGCTTTTTTATCTATTATAGGGCCTAGATCCCAATTTTATCATATGTAAAATTCTGAAAATAACATAATATATTCCATAGGATTATAGGGAAAAACAAAAGTTATAATATCTAAACTTTGCTTAGAGCTATGCCTATCATTTATAAATATTCAAAGCATGTAATCTATTAGTAGTGGGTATTATAATTATTAATACCTTTATTTTTCCATTTATGGTCTATTGTTTTATATTGCAAACCTTTTATAAAATAATCTCTTATAGAGCTAACTCGATATTACTTCCCCATTTAATAATCTTAATCATTCAACAAATAATTATTAAACATACACCATGAGCCATTTCTCATATTCAAGTAAAAGGAAATGAAAATCTTGTACTAAATCTTACCAGTAAAAGAAAAAATGTTATAGTAAAATTATTAGATAAGTATAAAATGTACTTAGCCAAAAATGAAAGTAAACATAGGTATGCATTTGGGAATCATGGAAAATAATATTTAGGTTGAACTTTACAAAATGAAAAGAACTTTTAAAGCATATTAGAATTTTTTAGGTGAAAAGAAAGTCAGATGATTAATCCACAAATAAGGAATGGCTTGTAAAAAATGGAGAATAGTTGGCATGATATGAACTTTATGATTATTTTAATAAATCTGTAGCTAAACATTTTAACTAAATTAACTTCTTTAACTTCTACAACTTGCTATTCATTTGAGACTAAAAATTATGTATCAGTTTCTTTATGATAACAAGGGAACAATAAGATTATAAATACCACAAAGTTATTTGAGGATTAAATAAGTTACGTTAGATAATTTGATTGTATCATTGTTGGTTATTGCAAATTGCTATGAAATTTTAAAGTTTTATAGAAAAATACCACAATCATTTTTATTATCATCATCATTTGTATAGTAATCATGTGTAAGAGACTTGAGGGTACATGGATTATGGGCTTGTGTAGTCATTGATAGAGCAAAAACTAGGACCCATTATAAAAGGACTTGATCAAGAATAGCCTATTATATCTTATAAAATGTTTATATTTAATAATTTAACCTTGAGAAGTCATTGGATTCTTTGGGATGAGGTAAGAGAATATCATATATACATGTAAGAATGATAAGTCTGTAGAAAATAGCCTCTAAGATAGTCCTCAATGATTCTAATGTCTTATCCATGCTCTCTTGTGTGATCCCCCTTCAACACTTTATATCAGGGTTAACTGCTATAAAAATAGACTATGATAGAAATGATAATATTTGATTTCTTAGGATGCATTCTAAATGACATTTTCCTTTTATCAGAATATTCATTCTGAGGCAAGCCGTGTCATGTTAAAAGAATTCCAAGTATCTCTATGAAGAGCCCACTTAGAACCAAAGCCTCTGTACAATAGTCAATAAAGAATGGAGGCAAGCCATCAACAACCTTGTTCTTTGGGACAGAGATACCCTTACCTTAATCAGACTTTCTCATAATTGTAGCCCTGATTTATATTTTAATTGTAATCTATGAACAACTGTCAGAGCCATTCATCAAAGTTGCCCTTTCATTTTTTTATCTTACAACAAAAACTGTGAAATTATAAATGTCTGCTGTTTTAGATGCTTAATTTGGGAATCATTCGTAAGGTAGTATTAGGTAACTAATAAGAAGATCAAGAAATTTTCAGCAATTTTTTTTTCATTCAGCTATCAGAGAAATAACCATTGTATTAGAACATAATTTATCTCCCCTGGGTATAGGTAAAGAAAATTACTAATTAATTTAGTACCTATCTTGATGCTTTGCCTGTACAAGTATTTAATATATAAATGAGCCAAGCACAGTGGCACACGCTTATAATCCCATTGCTTGGGATGCTGAGACAGGAAGATTGCAGATTTGAGGCCAGCCTCAGCAACTTAGGAAGACTCTAAGCAACTTAACAAGACCCTGTTTCAAAAAAAAAAAGTTAAATGAAAAGTTCTGGGGGTGTAGCTTACAGTTAGGATGCCCGTAGGTTCAATTCCCAGTACAAAAAAACATATAAAATAAAAATATATAAATGAGTAGTTCATTAGTCTCATCACATAAGGATTACAGTGGTTAATATTTCTATGAATGAGAAAAATCTGATTATTAATCAAAGTCTATAACTAAAATGGCAATCAATTTTTGTAAACTTTCAATGACATTTGAACATTTGATAGTAGACTAGAACATAATATTTTAAACATTGTATTTGCATGGTAAGACAAAATGTAACTTCTCTACATATAAGTTCTATTTGCTTAAACTGAGGAAAATATTAACCATAGTTTTGCTTTCTTTTGTTTGACAAAATACCACACTTTCATTTGTTTCTTGTTTTGAATATAAAAGAAAGAAACAGTGTGTTGAAATGACGCTGCAGTTGGAAAGTGCAGATTAAATTGCTGCACTTAAATCTCTACATGCCAGGAAAAGTTATGAAATTGCAGAAGCCATATGGATGTTATCAGAGATGATTGTGGTAATAAGCAATGGCTGCAAAGTAGTGAAAAGGATCTGAATGAGATCAAGATGGGAAATATAGGAGGCAAACCATATAAGACAAGCACGCTTTAATAAGTCATACATATTAATTGTTTGACTAACATTAACAGTTATGTATAGAAACCCATCTTCATGATAATGAGGACATCTCAAAATAATGGATATTGGCTGAGAAAAATCTCTAAAATTAATCAATTCTTCTTAACTCCAGACATAATTAAAACATCATGATCTTCCAGTTCTCACTTTTGTGTGTTGGATGCTGTCCCAATTATCTTCTGTAGAACATGGAAACTAAATAATAAATATTATTTTCGATATACAGGGAAAATACACCTGAATAGAGCATATGTTATGCTACAGAACAAATTTCAAAAATTAAAATCAGAGTATTAGCTTGTCATAATAAAATAAAATTAGGAACAAAAATAAGAAAACTAAAAATAACAATTGTTTAGAAATTTAATGATACACTTCAAAATATCCCATAGGACAAACGATCTAAATGCAAATGAAAAAGAAAGTTCAAACAAAATTATTACATATGAAACATCAAGATTTGTAAGATGCCACCAAATCAACACATAAAAATGAAGTCAATTATTTTAAATATGTACAGGAGAAACTGTGTGTTCTCTATATTAATTTTATGTACTACAAAATGCTAAGAGAAGATGTAGTCATCTCTTCTTTCAAATAAAATCTTGCTGGGCATGGTGGTGCACTCTTGTAACCCCAGTATTTGGGAGGCTAAGACCGTAGGATCTGGGTTTGCGGCCAGCCTCAGTTACTCATTGAGGCCCTCCGCAACTTAGTGAGACCCTGTTTCAAAATAAAGAATAAAAATTAGGACTGGGGTGTAGCTCGGAGGTAGAATGCCCCTGGGTTCAATCCCCAGTGCCAAAAAAAGCAAAAAAAAAAAAAAAAATTAAAATCTTGATAGATCCCTTAGGGTTAGGGTAAGACAAAAATTTTAAAATCATATTGCATACAAAATGACTACAAATGAGACACAACATAGGTGTCCATCAATAGAAGAATGGATTACAAAATTATAGAATATACACACAATGGAATTCTACTCATCAATAAAGAAGAACAAAATTATGTTATTTGCAGGAAGATGGATGGATCTGGAGAACATTATGTTAAGTGGAATTAGCCAGTCACATAAAGTGAAGGGTTATGTGTTTTCTCTCATATGTGGAAGTGAGGGAGTAATTGGGTATAGAGGGACTTCAGATAATGGAGGAGAAACTCCAGTGAAGCCAGAGAGGTGGTCTAGGTGAAGAATGGGGGGGAGAGAGAGAGTCAATAAAGGAATCACTTCCATTAATATTATGTACATATGTGAGAATACCAATGTCAATCTCAATATTTTGTATGGGGAATGGGGAGAGAGGGGAGGGAGCCAGAGAAAAGCCCAGCAAGTGCTGTGTGCATGTATGTCACTATCATTATGAACTACATTATGATGTGAGATTATAATGCACCAATTAAAATAAAAAATAGATACAAAGGATATCCTGGGGAACATAAAAATTAAGAACTCAAAAATTTTCAGAATATATATTTACCTGAAAACATATTAAGCAAGTAATTTGCCAAGCCACAGAGATAAGATAGTCAAATTTAACATATCTGAGTGTGATTTACTGATACAATATTATAACTTTTATAATTCTACAAGAAAAAAGACATGATAATTGCAATATGGTAAACATTTTTGAGTGGTTGCTTTAGGAGAAGTAGGTATCTAAATTGCCAGTATACCTAGGGAAATTTACTCAGCATTATTAATCATTTTAAATTAAAACCAGAATGAGCTAACATATATATCTACCAAGATGGACAAAGTGAATAAGACTGAAATCAAATGTTATTAAAATATGCAGTAACTGGACTTTCATTCATCATTGTTGAATTTGTGAAACATTACAATTGAATTAGAAAATTCTGGTAATACTTGATGTGGTAAAGTATATACTATCAATTTAACCCAGTTATTATATTTTTAAGTTTTCATGAGAAAATGCATGATGATGTCTACATAATGACTAGTTCTTTAAAGCTTCATTAAAGTATTCTACCCTGGAAACAATTCAAATATCCACCAGAAAAAGAATAGTACATTTTTTGTATGTACATAATAGGACACTTCATAGCAACAAAGAAATTCAACCATTCATATGTGTATCAACATTTTATCAAAGAATATTTATGTACCTAGTGATATTTTGTGACACTTTATGTTCATTATTCTAATACTATAATATAAACGCATCAATTAATGAAATTATGGAGTTTTATTTAGGGTGAAGTTGAGCAAATTGTCATGTGGATTCTCATTTGCCATTCCTTAATAATTGATAAATATGTTTTTCAAGGTTCAATACATATGCTACAATTTTAACTGAAATTTCATGAAGATAAGTGAGTTATTATTAAGCAATAAAATCACCTCAAATTATTGTGTATGAAAGCTAAAGGCAAGAACACTAACTCTAGAACTTTTGAAACATGTGAATGAGAAACAGTTTACAATTTTAAAAGCTAATCCAATATTGAAAAGAAATATATAAACTAAAGAATGAAATGGAAATAAAAATTTAAGTATGTTGAAGTGTGGTAAAAAAATCAAGTTGTTTACAAAATATAGTATAGGGAAATCTAATTTTAAGAGTATCTCCCCAATAACTTAGAATTATAGAACAGACAAATTACTAAGAAATTTAAGATGTAGTAAAGTCATAAATGGGTCTTCCAGAAGAAATTTGGAAAATGATGTCTTCTCTGATTAAACAAGCTGATAAGCCAATTAAAATAAATTTTTCTGTTTTTTTTAAATGTCATTGTAAACCAGATTTAAATTTCTTGCTCCATTCCTCAAACAGATGTTTAAAGCACATCAATTTTCATTATATTGATTTTTAAGATGTAGGTATATGGACTCTAAGCCATAAAAATATGTATGAAAAGATTTATTTCAGAAATAAGATATTTTTAGTTTCTACTGTCATCATTTTATTTTATTTTACTATTATTATGATCAAATCAATCTATAATGTTTGCTTAGGCCTGAAGGGAATAGTAGTGTCCAAAACTACCTGGGAGACAATTTTTTTGTAGTCTCTTTCTCACTTCAAGCAGTAACACTGAATAGGATTTTGTAGGTTCCTTCTTCAGTTTTATTGACACATTCAATAAAAAATCTTTGAATTTTATCACTTACTACCATTTCCAGGGTGGACGATGTTTTCTAAACCCATCAAACAAGAATAGTTTCCCAGACTCATTACACAATAACTATGAAATAAATTCTATCAACCTTTGAAATCTAGCTATTAACCTTCTCCATTCAATAAATCCATAAAAAACGAAGGCAATGATGACCAGGAAACACATTATAGAAACACTAATTTTGAACAGTTTATACTTAAATCACAATTTCTGTTTTACCAAGCTGATTTTTTAAATCAAAGTTGCAATATCAATCATTTGGCGAGTGAAAGATGTCTATCATCAGTCAAAACCTGAACTCAGTCTGCCTCCATTTCTCTGTTTTTCTATGTATGTATATAAATATATACAAATACATATACGATCTAAGATACATTTAACTTGGGAAAATGTAATACGTACCTACTTCTCATATTGAACAAATGTTAAATATTAGATTTAGCAGTTTCAAAAATTAAAATATTGTAGGTATTATTGACAATTTCTTTGATGATATGGATTCCAATGTCCATATCTTCCCAATATCAACAATAACCACTCTACTGAAATTGGTACCTACTTCTTAAATATAATATTTTTCTACTTTGCACATGTACCTTTATAAGCAATATAACAAGCCTTGATTAGTTCTTAATCTATCCATTTATATTCTTTCCCTACCCATTTATGTTCTATATTTCTTGTTTTATAAGTCTTTCATTTTTATCTTAATACATCACATTGAAATCCCACTTTAATGTTGAAAAGAAACAAAATAGCTGTAATCCTTGTCTTGATATAGAAACATACCACAATTCAATAAAAACTGTTTTTCATATTTTTCCGTCATCTATCAAATTAAATTACTTTCCCTGTATTCCAATTTTGCTAAGAACTTTGTCAAGAAGCATGTTAACAGATTAAAGATATTTTTTCTGAATCTCTTGTCATACAAATTTTCTCTTTTAATTTTATTATGTATCATTAACTAACATTATTCTTACATTCCTGGGGTAGATATTATTTAGTGATAACATAATGTTTTCCTTTTTTATTCTAAATACATTGTTGAATTTCATTTACTAATATTTCATTTTGTGTTTATGCTTCTAAATATAATTGGACTATTTTCTTTCCAGTATTCAATTCCTCATTTAATATCAAGAATATTTTTTGTTTTAGGAGTAAAGTGTTGAATCTTTCTGAGTGTTTTAAGTTTTGAAAGCCTGAATAAGGTTGTTTCTTCTTAAATTTGTGTGTTACTGGTTATTGCTAGTCTAATTTTTTGTATGGTAGGATTTTGCGGGGCATGAGGTATGTATTTATAGAGATGGTAATTTTATTGTTATAGATCTAATTATATTTCTTATTTTTAATGATATAAAGTTTTGCACTTTTTGATAAAACAATTTTCTTTCCTTAAATGCATTTTAAATATTTTCTTTTCTATTTTTAATATGTAACCTTTACTCAGCCATAAAGAAAAACAAAATTATATCATTTCCAGGAAAATGGATTGAACTAGAGAATATTACTCTTAGGTTTTACTTTAAAATGTCTCCCTTGACCTCACATAAACAAGAAAGTCATATTGGAGGTGGGGTCTAGTCACTGAGGAGGGGTCCCTGGGGGTGGCCTTGGGGATTATATATGGTCCTGCCTCCCTTGCTCTCTCTTGCTTCTTGCCTCCATGATGTGAGAGCAGAAAACTTGTTCTCTCCCTCTTTGTTCCTCCTGTCACCATGCCCTGAGCTCCATTGATGAATTTGGCCTCACATAGACTAACCCCCTGAAATCTCCAGAACTGTGAGCAAATAAATCTTCCTTCCTCTAAGTTACATTGTCAGTTGCTTTGTATTGCAGCATGAGAATGCCATGTCAGTCAGCATTCTCACTGTTATAATCTAACAAAACAAAACAAAAACAAAAAACAAATGCTGACCATACAATTTAGGGGAAGGAAGATTTATTTGATCATGGTTTTCTTAGAAGTTCTAGGTTCAGTCCATGTGAGGCCAGTGTCTGGATCTCAGGGCACAGTGGTGGGAAGTGGAGAAAGGGAGAGACCACAAGGCTTCACTTTCATATCACAGATGCTGGAATCAGAGAAAGGGCAGCAAGCAACAAGGGGAGTCGAAGACACATGCCCAACCCCTAAGGCCAGACCCCCATCTTCTCTAGCCAAACCCTACCAGCCCTGGCCACCACCCAGATAAATACATTACATATCAACCCTGAACTTAATACATGAGGTCTTTAAGAAACATTCTATATCTAACCAGAACACTGATTGAAACAATTATGCTAAGTGAGATCATCAAGTTTCAGAAAGTCAAAGGTCATATGTTCTCTCTCATATGTGGAAGATTGAGAGAAAATTGGAAATAAAAGTGACTTCAGGTAAAAGAGAGAGAGAGAGAACAGTAGAATAGTGGAAGTGGATGGTAGGGAGAAAAGGAGGGCAAAAGAAGGCTTGAGGAAAAAAACATCAAATAAATTATATTCAAATATAAAGGTATCACTACCAATCTCACTAATATGAACATGGAGGAAAGAGGGTAAAGGCTGGGTAGGATCCAGTAAGAAATGCATCAAGTGATGGGTGTACGTATAAATGTATCACTTTGAATAACACTATGTAGTATAATTACAATGCACCACTAAAATTATTTTTGTGTGCTTTTATTGGTGCATTATAGTCTCATATCACAATGAAATTCAAGTTGACCCTAACATATATGCACACAGCACTTGGTGTACCCCCACCTACCCTCTCTCCCCAGTACAGAGTACTGAGATTGACATTGATATATTCTCATGTGTACACAGGGTCAATGGTAGTAATTCCATTAATGAACTTCATTCTTCCCCTTCCCCTTCACTGACTCCACTGAGGCTTCTCCACTATTGTCTGGAGGCCCTTTTGTATCCTCATTACTCCCTACCTTGTGCATATTAGAGAAAACATATGACCCTTCTCTTTCTGTGATTGGCTGATCTCACTTAAAATAATGCTCTACAGGTCCTTCCATTTTCTTGTAAATGATATTATTTTGTTCTTCTTTATTGCTGAGCAGAATTCCATTGTGTGTATTTTCCATAATTTTGTGATCTATCATCTGTTGATGGACACCTAGGTGGGTTCCATATTTTGGCTATTGTGAATTGTGCTGCTATGATCCTGGGTATGCATAAATTGCCACAGTTTTCTGGTTTCAATCCCTTTAGAATGATACCCAGTAGTGGTATAGCCAGGTCATATGGTGGATCCATTCCCAGTTTTCTGAGGAATCTCCACATGGATCACCATAGTGGTTGAACTAGTTTGCACTCCCACCAAGAGTGCAGGAGAGTTCCTACTTCCCCACATCTTCACCAAAATTTATTGTTTGACTTCTTAATGATTGCCATTCTGATTGGGGTTAGATGAAATCTCATAGTAGTTTTGATTTGCTGATTACTAATGATGTTGAACATTTTTTCATGTATCTATTGGCCATTTGTACCTCTTCTTTTGTGACGTGTCTATTCAATTCAGTTTCCCACTTCTTTTTTTTTTTTTGCGGTACCAGGGATTGAACCCAGGGGCGTTCTACCTCCGTGCTACACCCCTGGCCCTATTTTTTATATTTTATTTTGAAACCGGGTCTCACAAAGTTGTGGAGGGCCTTACTAAGTAGAGAGAGAGAGAGCTGAGGCTGGCCGCGAACCTGGATCCTCTGGTCTCCGCCTCCCAAAGTACTGGGATTACAAGCGTGCGCCACCACACCAGGCAAGTTGCCCATTTCTTGATAGGGTTTTTTTTAGTGTAAAGTCTTTTAAGTTCTTTTCATATCCTAGATATTAGTCCTCTGTCAGAGGGATAGGTAGCAAAGATCTCCCATTCCGTTGGCTTTCTCTTTAGGCTCTTGATGGTTTCCTTTGATGTGCAGGAATGTTTTAGTTGAATACTATCCCACTTATTAATTCTTGTTTTAGTTTCTTGGGCTTTGGAGGTCTTGTTGAGGAAGTTTCTACCTGTGCCTATGCGGGGCCCTCTACTCGGTGCCATGAAAGGGCCTGGTGAACTAACAGAGGCCTGCTCTAGAGTACCAGGCCTCTTCCACGTGGCAGCGATTCAGCAATTCAGCGATTCAGCATATCAATAGCAAAGATGGCGCTGGCAGACCCGCCCCACCTAGCCTCAAGAGGGCTATGATAGGTTATAGGGGGCGTATGACCCGACCCGTCACGTGCCATGGGGCCACACCCTACTGCCCGGGGATTCCTTTATGGGTTTCACTTTAAAACTGCCCTGTCTTCCTAAGTAAACGAGATTTTGCTCGACATATTCTCCCGGCTCGTGGTGAATGTTTCTCAAGCCGTCGACGCTCATTTTTCCCTGTCAGTCCGTGCCACTCTCGGGCGGGACCCGAGATGCCTATATGTTCGAGTGTTGAACCTATGCCCTCCTCTAGTAATTTAGTCTCTGGTCTAACTTCCAGGTCTTTAATCCATCTCAAGTTGACTCTTGTGCATGGTGAGAGGTAAAGATTTAGTTACATTTTTCTACAGATGGATAACCAGTTTTCCCAACACCATTTGTTGAAAAGACTGTGTTTTCTCCATTCAATGTGTCTGACACTTTTGTCAAAAATCAATTGGCTATGAGTTTGTGGATATGTTTCTGTGTCTTCTATTCTGTTCCATTGGTCTATGTGTCTGTTTTTGTGCCAATACCATGCTGTTTTTATTACTATAGCTCTGTAGTATAATTTGAAGTCAGGTATTGTGATGCCCCCTGCATGGTTCTTGTTGCTGAGAGTATTAAAAAATTTAAAAAATATTTCTAACTGACATGCATATGTTCATTGATGACCACAACATTCTTATGAGTTTAAATGTTTGAATTTAAAATTAAATTTTTATGTGAAAGAAAATTCTCAAATATAGCATCCATCAATGACAAATGTTGACTGCATTTATTTACATTAATCTAATCATTTAACATTTCTAATTACTTAAACCTAAGTGATTAGAAATTAAGTTTATTATGAATGCATATTATGATAAACTCACATGATTTTAAAAACAAGATTCTCCAAAATATTAATTGAAATTTTAATATAAATCAGGATAATATTATCATAATTATAATAGAGAAAATGCAGGTATTAGAAAAAAGCATTAGCAACCAGATGCCAATCTTTTTCCTTAGTTTTGACTACTATAAACTCTCAAATATTGTCCTTTATGATAGTTTTCCTTCCACCAATTATTATGAAATTATAACAAATCTCCATTTTATACACCAAGTATTGAAAATAAAATAAATTTGTTTTCTAATTTTTGTGCACTATCTCCCTATCAACACAATAATGGGATTCACTAAATCATTAACAATTTATAAAGTTATAAAGATTATCTTCAACTATCCTAAACATTATTGAATTGGTCTTTAAAAAGATTCAATCAATTTATCTGCAACTTACATTGAATGAAATATCCTATTGATACAAGTTGGCTACAGTGTTTCATATTTTCTAAATTTAAAAAATTATATATTATATATGGGAAATTTATTTTTGTTTTCATGATTACTACTAGTGGGTTTTAGCATTTTCTCATGTAAAAGGTGGTCACCAACAAACAAAATCAGATTTATCTTGAGCAATGTTTTCAAACACTGAATTAAAAAATACATAAAAATAAATGTTATATGTAATGTTGTTTATGCATGTGATTTTACAAATTGATATTGTCTATATTAAGTAAATAAATATAAAATTAAAAGCATCTCTCTGGGACAAATTTCCTCCTCCTTATATTAGACCTCCTGAATTTTCTTTAATTCAGTTTATGATGGTACTGAATTATGTCATTGCATCTAATTCATATTTTATTAACAATATTTCCATATCAATTTCATCACTGCAATTTATTTTTACTTAGTATAGAAAGTTAGGGGGGCAGTTTGTTCTTTCAGTGGTTTAAGTTATCATTTAATTGCTGTCTAGCTGTGATTGCTGTTCTTCAGTGTTCATTTAAACAGAAAGCCTTTAAACATAATCTGTCTTGAACCCCTCTGATTGCTTTGAAGTTTGTGTTTCTCTTTGGATAATGAAATAACAGCAGAAAGTGACCATTTATGAGTGAAAATTAAATGTATGATTAATCCATTACTTTGTCATTGTATTAGTGTTATCATTTTGTAGCATTTAAACAAATTACCATGGATTTTGTAGCTTTAAAAAAACACAACTTTTCAGATTCTTTAGGTCAGGAGTTTATAAATTACAAAGATGGATTCTGTGATCACTATTTCATAAGGCTGAAAGATAATGTTTGGACTGGCTATCTTCCTTTCTCGAAGCTATGGGGAAGAACTGCTTTCAAGATCATTCTGCTTGTCTGCAAAATGCAGTGTCTTGCAGCAATAGAAGTGAAGTCCATATTCCTTACCAACTGTGGGTATGGGCCTTTTCTGTCAGCACCTTTTTGGCTGCCTACATTCTATCTCAAGTGGCTTTGTTCATCTTCAAGCCAGTAGTGTGTTAAATGCTTTATGGACCTCTACTTGACTATATCATATGTTCCTTTTTAAGAATTCAACAGTTTTGGAACAATTTCTTTATTTTTATAGTGTGTACCAACATTGTGATCACAACCTAAAGCTATTTCGCTACCCTTACAGTGGCTATTATTTACCATGGATGTGGGAACAAGGGCCTGGTATTAGTTATAGGACACTAATTGTATATCTCAAATATCTCAGTGTGGATATTTGTCTCAAACATAATACAATATCAATTAGAAACAACACTAAGGTCAAAATTAAGCAGACAAATTTTGTACTTTTTGTGGAAGTGCAGTATATTCCTTGAATAGAATGAATTGTAAACCATCTGTGGACAGTTAAGAGAGTCTCTTCAATGGCAATGTTAGATTTTACTTTAATATAATATTTAACTTATTTGAAGAGAATAGTTTTCTGAGAACATGAGAACTGATCAAAATGGAGAGACTTTACTCCAATATTGCCCTCATAAAAACAATAACTGCTCTAATATTAGGTAGTAGACTAGATTACTGGCTCTTCCTCACTCTCTCAGACACAATCCCTGAATCACATACTTTACATTGACTTTGTTATCATGCTTGCTAGAAGCAAGCTGTACTTAATTATGGGTTTAGTCACAAGACTCAGTTTCACCAATTGAATATGGGTAATTTTTTTTTTTTTTGCGGTACCGGGGATTGAACGCAGGGGCGTTCTACCTCTGCACTATGCCCCCGGCCCTATTTTTTATACTTTTACTTTGAAACCAGGTCTCACGAATTTTTGGAGGGCCTCATTAAGGAGAGAAAGAGATAGAGATAGATAGATAGAGAGAGAGACAGCGCTGAGGCTGGCCGCAAACCAGGATCCTCTGGTCTCCGCCTCCCAAAGTATTGGGATTACAAGCGTGCGCCACCATGCCCGGCTTGGGTAAAATTTTTAATAAGCTCATTAGAGATAAGTCTTAAGATGCATACTCTTTTTCCACCTGCTCTCTTGTATTTCTACACTCACAATGAAAAAGGGACCAAATATGAACCCAACCTGAAACTGGGAGCCAAGATTAGCTAAGCACAGCCCATATCAAATTTATCCCCAATAATTCTCTGATCCATGGGAATAAATGTATAATTATATGAGACACTAAGCTTTTGTTTATTATTCAGCTACAGCTGACACATACATGTTATTTTTAAGCTATTTATTTAAAGTAAAATACTTAGTTATAAATATAACCAAGGAAGTAAAAGACCTCTATGATGAAAATTATAAAACACTAAAGAAAGAAATTGAACTAGATCTTAGAAGATGGAAAGATATCTCATGATCATGGAAAGGCAGAATAAATATTATCAAAATGACCATCTTTACAAAAGTGGCCTACAGACTTAAAGCAAAGCAATCCCTATCAAAATACCAACGTCATTCTTCACAGACCTAGAAAAATAAGTCCTAAATTTCATATGGACAAACAAAAGACCCAGAATAGCCAAAACAATTCTCAGCAATAAGAATCATGCAGGAGGTGTCACAATTTCTGACTCAAATTATATTACAAAGCCATAGTAATAATAACAGTATGGTATTGGCAGAAAAACAGATACATAGGTCAATGGAACAGAATAGAAAATACAGGGAGAAAAAACCACACACTTATAGCCAGTTGGTTTTAGACAAAGGGGTCAAAAATATAACATTGGAGAAAGGCAGCCTTTTTAACAAATGGTGTTGGAAAAATTGGTTTTCCATTAGTAGAATAATGAAATTAAATCTCCTCTCGCCCTGCATAAAAGTCAACTCAAGATGGATGAAAAACCTGGAAATTAAGGGAGAGACTTTGAAATAACTAGAGAAAAGCATAGGTACGACACTCCAACATAGAGGGACAGGTAGAAACTTCCTCAAATAGACATCCAAAGCTCAAGAATTATAAATGTGATAGCATTAAACTAAAAAGTTTCTGCTCATCAAAGAAACCATCGGGATTTTAAAGACAAAGCCTACAGAATGGGAGATCTTTGCCAGCTATTCCTCTGATAGAGGACTAGTATCTAGAATTTACAAAGTACTTAAAAGACTGAACACTAAAAAAAAACCTCATAACTCAATCAAGAAATTGGCAATTAAACTAAAGAGACAGTTGGCAAAAGAAGAAATACAAATGGCCAATACATTAATGAAAAAATCTAAAACATCATTAGCAATCAGGGAGATACAAATAAAAACTACATTGAGATTTCATCTAACCTCAATTAGAATACCAATCATCAGGCCGGGCGTGGTGTCGCACGCTTGTAATCCCAGTACTTTGGGAGGCAGAGACCGGAGGATCTGGGTTCCCGGCCAGCCTCAGCTCTCTCTCTCTCTCTTTCTCCCTGTCTCTCTTTCTCTCTCTCCTTAGTGAGGCCCTCCGCAACTTCGTGAGACCCGGTTTCAAAATAAAG
>PVJS01002505.1:0-19426 GCA_004027185.1 Glis glis | reverse complement strand
ACTGCTATGGAGATCAGTGCGGAGATTCCTCAGAAAATTGGGAATGGATCTACCATATTATCCATCTATACCATTCCTGGGTATCTTTCCAACTGAAATCAGAATATTATAGTAATATTTGGATATCTATGTTTATAGCAGCACAATTCACAATAGCCACATTTTGGAACCAACCAAGGTGTCCATCAAAAGATGAATGGATTACAAAATTATGGGATATACAACAATGAAATTCTACTCAGCAATAAATAACAAAATTATGTCATTTGCAAGAAAATGATTCGACTTAGAGAACATTATATTGAGATTAGCCAGTCACAGAAAGTAAAGGGTCTTATGTTTTCTCTTATATGTGGAAGCTAGGGAGTAATTAGGATGACAGAGAGACTTCAGATAATGGAGAAGAAACTCCAGTGGAGCCAGGGAGGTGGTCTAGGGGAAGGGGAGGAGGGGGAGAGGAAGAATCAATGAAGGAATCACTTACATTGATATTATATACATATGTGAGAATGTCAATTCCAGTTGCAATATCCTGTGTGGAGTATGAGGGAGTGGGGAGGGAGACAGAGTAAAGATCACCATGTGCTGTGTGCATGTATGTCACTATTACTATGAAGTACATTGTGATGGGAGACTACATAATGCACCAATAAAAGCATGAAAATGATGTGAATAGCATATAGAGCAAGTACACAGTTGTTGTAATAATTTTATTTTCTTCTCTAAAATATACTTACAACCCTTTCTAAACTTTCATAATAAAAACCAAAATTATCATCTTGAGATTCTATTTTCTGATCTTCAGTAACCTACTGCAAGTTACAATCCCCAGTCGAACCACTGAGTAGCAAATATCATCCCACCTTACACATAAAAAAGCCTCCAGTTAAAAGTGTTTCCATTTCTCAATGCACATTATTCTGTTTTTGTAAGAAGATTTTCCTCTCTGAATTAGTCTTCTGTTCCATTTCTCTACTTTTTTATTGAAGACTGAAAAGAGCTTAAGGCATTATTCATTAGGTTATTTATTATAGTAACTGATTCACTTTAAGTCTGTTCTAAAATTAATATTCTTTTCATTTCTTAAATATCCATTTATTTCTAAAGAAGCTTAAGAATCAAATAGAAGCTTTGGAAAGGATGTAAAGAGTCTCTTGTGTAATATATCATATATGTTAGGTGGATCCTAATCCAATTTGCAGGTGCCTTTCAAAGAGGTAGAAATTGTGTAGTAAGAGAAAGAGATGTCAAGATCATGGGTACAAACAGGGATGGCCATGGGAAGAGAAAACAAGAAGCTTGCCATATGTAAACAAAGAGAAAACCTGAAACAGATTCATCCCTAAAGGCTCTCAGAGGAAATGATACCTGCCAACACTTTGTTCTTTGACTTTAAGATCCACAACGGAGAGAAAACACATTCTGTTATGGCAGTTCTAGCAAACTAATACAGATGAATAAAAGAATAAATAATTTGATTATGTGAGTAAGTGAATAAGTTTATTTTCTTTATAGAGTCATTCACTTAGGGATTTGTGAACAAAAGCTAACACAAAAATTTTATTTTCTGGGTTCTCTAATTCTCCAAACAGCATAGTAGAACAGGCTTCCGTATGGCTGGAAGACCCATGTTGATCATGTTCCAATGGAGTTACCAAAAAAAAAAAAAAAAAAAGAGCCATTCACCAATACAGCCAGGACTGTGCTATTTGAGAAGGACATCAGCCTCCCTGGGAAGTACAACAGCATCTCTCTTCTGCAGGCCAGGCTGATGACAAAATACAATACAATACAGTGTTAAACCTAGATTTGCTGATAGAAATGGAGATGATTTGTGCACTAAAGTAATAGAGGGCAAGTGGTGTGTTTAACTACACAAGCTACATTAATGCAATTATTCTAATAGCTGAGAAAGTCAGAATGTCATCATGGGAGTGCATTGGAGGAAAGCCAAATAGAATTACAGGCATGGTTACAACAAGAATGCCTAGGTACAAAATAGGTGGGTACTCATCAATAGTCAGTTTATACCAGCAAAACTAATCAAATATGGCTAGTGATAGAGATTGGTGATACATTAGCTAAGGCATAGCATTCTGTTAAGATGAAATCTATCATCTGAGGTAGACTATCCTCTGAGCCCAAAACCTTTATATAACACTGTATTCTCAAGAGTACATGTGGATGGGGAAAAAAGGGAAGGAGAGTGGCCCCACTTACCTCCACACATTTTAGAAACCCTAAAGTCAGTACTATTATGCAATAAGAGGTGTCTTTGTTTTCTGTGGTTTTAGTTACCTGCAGTCAACTTATTTCTGAGTAGTGTGATGAGATCTTACACCATCCTGCTCAGTGACAGCTGAGAAAGGAATCATGCCTTTGTCCAGCATACCCATGCTGGGTATATTACCCATACTTTATTCACATAGTCACCATTCGGTAACACAATGAGTTTTACTGCAGTGCTTGTATTCAAGTGATCTTTACTTAGTTGACTAATGCATCACAGTGCCCCCCTTATTCATCTTAGTTCATCCCATCATATAGGTATTATATCATCTCAAGTCCTCACATGAAGGTGACTATAGTACAGTAATATATTTTGATGTAAGAGACCCACACACTCACATTTTTTGTTACAGTGTATTGTTATAGGTATTTTAATTTATTTTGTGTTTATTAACAATCTCTTATTGTGCCTAATTTATATATTAAACTTCATTATGGGTATGTATGTATAGAAAAACAATATATTATATATTGTATATATATAATATAATATATATTATATATATACAATATATATGTATGTATTATGTATACATATATTGTATATATGTATACATATATACAATATATGTATATTATATATATACATATATATATGTATATATATAATATAGTATATATTGTAATGTATACCCCATGGATAAGGGAGCACTATTGTACTTATAACTCATAAACTAATCAGATTTGAAATTTGGAGGTTACACCCTAAACTGCCTATTCTGGGGACAAAATTGAGAGATAACATCATGATATTAATTTGTTATGTGAAGTTAAACTTAAGTTTAATTCTATTTATTCAGGTTGTTATAGGGGAAGAAAAGATTAATAGCAGTTATGCAACTCAGAATCATCTAAGAGAGTTTTGGCTTATCTCAAATATCTTTGTTACTAAAGTTAACTTATTACATAATTACAGTTAACTTATTACATAATAATATTAGTTAATGTACTAAAATAAATGTGCTAGAAGATAAATCAACTAATAAATGCATTAGAAGATGCAAGGAAGCACAATCCTAAATCAAGTGGAAAAAATTGAGAAGCAACCCAAATAATAATGAGATAATTCCCCCAAATAAGAATTGAGTCCATAAATTATCTTTGAAAGTAAGAGTAAAAGATGAATTGATTTTAAATGTTTTAAGGAAAAAATGTATGTCACCAGCAATCTTCAGTCCTCCACACAGTTGGAATATTTAGAATTGAACACTTTTTATTTTTATTTTATTAGTCAAGCACAAGATGTGTAATACAGAGTTACCCAGATAAGGCATTTTATTTTGAAATCTATCAGTTTTTATATAAGTTTTTAATTGCTAAGTCTATTTAACCTTTTATATATATATATATATATATATATATATGTAAGTTTATATATTATATTAAAATAAGTTTCTTAGATAAAGAATCATTGCATAACACTCAAATTTATCACTCACCCATTTGCCTTCCAGATTTGAAAATTATTGTTTCTGGCCTCTTATACATTAGTCCCATTTTTAGTTTACTTGTTTTTGAAGTAAAACACATTCAGAAAATTGCACAAATAATAAGTTCACAGCTGGATGAACTAGCAAACATTAAAAACAGGAAATATTAATGAAAGTAACAAAAGCAGCACCCGCAAGTCCCATTCCCAAAATGTCGTCTTCACTGTCTCCAATCCTACTATTGTTTAACTATTTTGCTCATTTTAAAATATTTTATACTGAAATCATATAGTAAATACTTAGATGTCTATGCTCCTTTATCCTTCAGTGTTTTCCTTCATCTTAAGCTTAATGATGAATGCATAAAATTGTATGTATTCTTTCTAAATGTGGTGGTTCTGATATGATTGGTCCCCCAAAGGGTTCATGTTTTGGAGGGTTGGTCTTCCATGTGGCAATGTGAAATGGGATGGGACCTTTAAGAGGTGGAGCTTAGTGGGAGATAATTAGGTCTTTCTGAAGGCACTGCTCTTGGAACTGATGAAGGGAAGTTCTTTATGGAATCTGAGTTGTTCCTGGGAAAATGTTATGAAAGTACAAGCCTAGACACTCCTCAACCTTTTGGCATCCAGTCTGAACAGGTGATTTCTTCCACATGGTCTCCCACTACTGTGGTTCCACCTGCCATTAGGTGATACAGCCAAAGACCTCTCATCAGAGTCAGTGTTATGCTCTTTGAACTTTCAATCTCCAAATCTGTGGGATAAGTAAATCACCTCTTTTCTTTTAAGTACTGAGCATCAGGTATTTTAATAAAATAACAAGAAGTAAACTAATACATTGATGATGATAAATTGCAAATGTGACTGTTATTGGTAAAGCTATCATGAGCATTTACATTATGACTACTGGTGGACAGAGGCATTTATTGGTTTTAGGCATAGAATTTCTGAGATATATGAAGGCATATGTATAATTTTACAAGATTTTCAGTTTTTCAACATGTTTGTATTTTTACTCTCAGTTAAAATATATGAGTGTTACAGTTGTCCCATAACCTAACCAACAATTGCTTTGATCAGTCTTCTACTACAGCAATGGAGTCTTGAGAGTAAATTAAATTATAATCATTTCCTAATCATTTTATCATTCCACAATATATTTGTACTTTATTTTTATACATGTATTGGTGCATTATTGTTTCACATCATAATGTAGTTCATAGTGATATTGACATACATGCACATAGCACTTGGTGAGCTTTCTCCCAGCTCTCTCTCCACTCCCTCTCTTCCCAATACATGATGTTGAGATTGACATTGGTATTCCCACATACTTACATAATGTCGAAGGAAGTGTTCTCATAATTTGGCTATTGTGAAATCTACTGCTATAAAAATGGATATGCATATATTACTATAATATTTTGACTTCATTCCCTTTGAAAGATACCCAGGAGTGGTATGACCAGCATTTATTGTTATTTGACTTCTTTATGATTGCTGTTCTGATTGGGGTTAGATGGAATAGCAGTGTAATTTTGATTTGCATCTCCCTGATTGCTAATGATACTGAACATTTTTTCATATATTTATTGGCTATTTGTATTTCTTCTTTTGTGAAGTGTCTATTTAGTTCAATTACTCATTTCTTGATTGGGTTTTTTAATGGTAAGTCTTTTTAGTACTTTATGTATTTTAGATATTAGTCCTCTATCAAATAAATAGCTACCAAAGATTTCCCATTCTGTAGGCTCCCTTTGTTAGACTCTTAATGGTTTCCTTGGACCTATGCCCTCTTCTAGTAATTTCAAAGTATCTGTTCTAATTTCCAGGTCTTTGATCCATGTTGAGTTGACTCTTGTGCAGGGTGAGAAGAAGAAATTTAATTCCATTTTCTAAAAATGAATAACCAATTTTCCCAACACCATTTGTTAGAAAAACAAGACAGCCTGTTAGAAAGGTTATCTTTTCTCCAACATTTGTCTGGCACCTTTGTAAAAATCAACTGACTATTAAGTTTGTGGATTTGTTTCTGTATCTTCTATTCTGTTCCATTGGTCTATGTGTCTGTTTTTGTGCCAATACTATGCTGCTTTTATTACTATAGCTCTGTAGTATAATTTGAAGTCAGGGATTGTGATGCCTCCTGCATGGTTCTTATTGCTGAGATTATTAAGAAATTAAAAAAAATATTTCTAACTATCATGCACATGTTCATTGATGATGACAAAATTGTTATGAGTTTAAATGTTTGAATTTAAAATTAAATTTTTATGTGAAAGCAAATTCTCAAATATAACATCTATCAATAACAAGTGTTGACTGCATTTATTTACATTAGTATAATTTGAAGTCAAGTATTGTGATGCCTCCTGCATGGTTCTTATTGTTGAGAATTGCTTTGGCTATTCTGGGTCTTTTGTTTTTCCATATGAATTTTAAAAATGATTTTTCTAGGTCTGTAAAGAATGACATTGATATTTTGATAGGGATTGCTCTAAGTCTGTAAATCCCTTTTGTTATAATGGCCATTTTGAAAATATTTATTCTGCCTATCAAAGAACATGGGAAATTTTCCATCTTCTAAGATCTTCTTCAATTTCTTTATTGTTTTGTAATTTTCATTGGAAAGGTCTTTTCCCTCCTCAGGTAGATTTATTCCTAGGTATTTTATTGTTTTTAGGTTATTATGAATGGAATTGTTTTCTGGATTTCTTTTCAATGGATTCATGGTTGACATATAGAAAAGCTACTGCTTTTTTTTAGATTTTTTTGTTGAATTTGGATGGAATATTCTGTATACGTCTATTAGGTTAACTCTATAACCTAATGAGACTATAATGTTCTGTCCAGAGCCTGTGGTCTGCTGGCTGAGATTTAATGCCCTAGGAACATCATTGCTGCTTTACTGGTTGTGAACACATGAAACCCTCCATGCATTGGCCTCCAGCCTTCTTGGTCACTGGGCCCAAGCTCAGCAGGGCCAGAAATTATGACATTCTGAGCTCCTGGCCCAGTTGGCTGAGCTTTGATGCCCCAGGGACACCACCGCTGATTTGCTGGTTGCGATCTCGTGGAGCTCTGTCAGCCACTGGCTTACATGCTCACCAGGCACACACTTTTGCTGGCTGAGAGAGTGATATTTTGCCAGTCTGCAGCATGGCTGATTCAAATCGCCCCAGAGACACTGCTGCTGCCCTGCCAGATGCCATCAAATAAACCCCTACAAGAGCCTGGTCTCCCTGCTTTCAGGGCCCAAACTCTGCCAGGGAGATTTTGTACCATTCTGAACCTGGAGCTTAGGTGACTGAGTTGTTTAGTCCCAGGGAAACCACTGTAGCTTTGTGCAGCTGCAATCATGTGGGATCTTACTGGCCACTGGTCTTTGAACTTGTGGCACCCAAACACCAACTGGAGAGAGTTTATGGCCTACTTAGTCTGAGCCAGGGTTGGATGGGTTATTTCACCCCAATGACACCACTGCTGGTAGTCCTGTGATGATCACTGGAGACCCCACCGTGCTGGATAAACTGCCACCCCTAGGTTCTCCCTGAGTGTTCCTAGGAACTGTCTGCTTATTCACATTTCTGTTGTGTCCAAATGTAGACCCACCCCCACCTCCAGAGGTATGGTGTGCAAACTCACAGACCCCACAGGTTTTTTCATTGCCAGGCAAGTCCCTGAAGCTGTGCAGGCTCCTGCTGAGATAGTTTGTAAACTCGCTATCTTTATGAGCTCCCTTGTAACCACTCAGGTCCCTGCTGGAATGGTCAGTAGCTTCTAGATTGGTCCTGATGAGTTCAGCTGCAGCCACAGGAGTTTGCTGGGCAGTTTATCTGGGCGGTCTTCATTCAGGACAAAGGGCACATACCTTCATGCTACTTCCTCCATTTCCTGACCTTTAACTGCATGCATCTATAAACATTAACATTATATTAAGCTTGGGATTCTCATTAATAAATTGGTAATCTTAATAATTAAGCTCATAATATTCAATGAACTAGCAATAACCTATTTTTATTATTATTTCTTGGCGGTGACTTTGAGTAATGACCCTTGCTTGAGATTCATGAAAAGGAAAAGACGTAATAAATCTGTATGATAGGTGCCAAATTGGCTATGCAATAGTACCCAGTTTAGTTAAACACTAACACAAATGTTGATATCAAGGTATTTAATACATATGATTAATATTTATACTCATTTCATTAAAGAAGAATATTGTTAATGAGATGTATAGTTTTCATCCAATTAATTTAATGGGTTAAGAGAAAAATATTTCACAAAAAAAGGGTGATTCTACCTCAGGACTGTAACATGGATTGAGGGTGTAGCTCAGCTGTAGAAAGCTTACCTTGAATACACAGCTTCCTCCTGAATCCAATACCCATCAGTGGGGGAAAATTTTTTTTAAAAGGACTAATATATTAGTTTTACCTAAGGTTTCTCTATCATCTATCTATCTATCTATCTATCTATCTATCTATCTATCTATCATCTATCTATAATCTCTTTTTATGTCTGTGACATTCTTTGAAATTATACTATAACTTACTAGTTATCTAGGTTTGAAGTCCACCACTAAATACAGAGTCATCATATGAATGTTAGAATATTCCACATATAATAGTTTGGTAGGACAGTCCTACAAAGTACTGAAATGTGGGTACTTCTGGTTCTGAAAGCTAGAAGTCTAAAATCAATGTGTTGACAGGGTTGGTTCATTCTGAGGGCTATGAAAGAAGAATCCAATCCAATCCTTTTCCCCTGACTTATAAATGTCTTTCTTTATTTTTACATGGTAATATCTCTGTGTGTCTCTGTGTCCAAATTTTTCCTTTTTATCAGGATATCAGTCATAATAGTTTAGAGGACCATCAACTCCAGTATGACTCTTTGTTAACTAAGTACATGTGAAATGATCCTATTTCTAACTAAGGTCACATTTTTGAGATAAGAATTTCATATATGCATCAGAGGGGGCAAAATTCAAAACATAATACCACATGACACTTGGCAGTTTCCCTTGAATTTATTTATTTTTTAGCATATTAGGAAATATTGCCATATTTGTCTTTCTCTAAAAAGTTTTACACCTATTGTCTTAAGGTTTTATCTTTTTACAGAATACAATTTGATGTACTAAGGTTTCTCTTCCATTGGTTTTTCATGTCCTTTAATAATTTGAATTTTTAAAAAAATTTGGTTTAGTTCTATCCAAGTAATACATGTATCCATGTATTACCTTCATCCCTTCTACACCATATGGCATCATGACTTGTATGTGACAAACTGACATGCTTCTCTTTTTAATAATCTATTAATTGGTAAATCAATTTTTCCATTTTAAGGCTTGGTAAGACTTATTAGCATTAGACTATTATATCATCAGTATTTTGTCATAAATTGCCAGTGAAGTAAACTAACCCAGCTCCATTGTGTTTATTCAGGAGTAAATGAATACTTCAGTCCCTTGCATGCTGGAGTAAATGTTTCTTTCATTTAATCCATCTAGGAAACTTCAAGGACACATACAGGCTTTGGATAATCCTGTTCATTCATAAAAGAACAGAAAAGTATTCTTTAAGACCCACTTCTGATATTTCTTTGTATTGTTGCAATGAAGTTACATGCTGATTATGGGCAATTTCTTTATTCCTGTATAACCTTAACTATTCAGTTGTTGAGGGCATAAAATATATCTTAAATTGTGTGCTGCAGGAAGTAGGAAGTATTGCTATTCAAACAAGGAGTGAACATAATTACTTACTTAGATTAAGCAAGCCTTTCCAATGTTGGCATTTATTGTACACATTTACATATTGTAAAAAGCCTTAAAAATGCATGTGAGTTAGTAAAATAAATGAATAACATTGTTCTTAAAATCACTGGTGATTGGAGTACATTAAATTGTTTTATAAATATATGCTTTATGTCTTTTTCTTATAATTTAGACTCAACCTGTGCTTGTGTGTTTATTAATAGTTATGCTTACAAATTTTAGATGGACTTAATAGCCAATGTTTGACTATAAAAGCATATACTCACTCATGTTGAATTGCTCTTAAAATATCAATTTATAAAATTATTGACACCATTTAAAATGAGCAAACTCATAAATAATCTAGGAAACAAATACAAGGATATCAGCTCATGTTTTAGTAACATGGTAGGTACTAGTAAAACACTCATCTAGTAAGTGCCTAAATTAATGGAGGTCATTAAAAAGTACAATTTATATGGTATTATTAGAATACCATATAATGTACTATTATTGGAATAACATATTATGTACTATATAGTTATAACATATGATAAATTTAAAATGAGGATTTGGACACAGAGCAAGATTTCACTTTTCTGTTTCAGAATTTTAAAATAATTCACATGATAGACACATTATTATAAATTCTATCTTCTTTATATAGCTACATGTGTTGTATGAATATTTTACAATAAAATAATTATTTAATAATGAAAGAAAACATAATAAAACAATTTAGTGTTGCCTAAAACTTTTTGCAACTAAAAGTTAACAAAGGCATTGTTTTTTGCTAATACATTTCTAATTTTTCTACATTTAGCAATCTATGATTTAACATTTCCCACAAATAATCCATTTATGGTCTAGAGATCAGCTATTTTTGGTGACTATAACCAAAACCTCAGTAAATTTCACAAACTAGTTGAAGAAACATATGTTATAATCATTCTTTTATTTTTAAATTCAAGAAAACCAAAGATCAAGTTTGTAAATATATGAGAATAAAAAATCATAGGCTATGAATACAGATCTAAATTAGCAAAATTAATTTGATAATATTATAGGGACTTAAAAATACAGGTAATGCTTTTCTAAAGTTGTAAGATGCAATGTGCTTCTGAGAATCCTCATTTCCTCTTTACCTCCTTCAATTAGATAGATAATTTGGACTATATGCCTATAGATAATGCTTAGCTTTGGGAGAAAGAAATAATGACAAGATGACACAAAACACCTGACTAATGGAATAGCGATAGTCACTTCTTCTCCATTCAAATTAGAACTCACACAAGCTATATTTTTCACTAAATAAACTTCTTGGCAAATTGTTTTCTGTGCTTGTGCATCAAATGGGAACTTATATATTATAACTTGAATTGGTAATGACAATATCACACATACTCAAGCTTTCCTTTAATTATGTGGCATTACTTAAAAGTGCCTGCTGAAAAGTTCTTTTAGCTAATTAAGATAATTTAAACATATTCATTAATTAATACTCTGAATTAGAGAAATATAAAGTTATTTCCAAGACTCATTAGTATCAGATAAAAAGGCATCATTAGAAATAGGGCAAAGTATCAAAATAATTGGAAGTTTTAAAAAAGATCTTTGATTGACAAAACTTTAGTCAAATTCCTCGGCCCATCTCTTTAAGTCCTTGTAAAAAACCAGTTTTAGCGAGAACCCTGGCAAGTCACTTAAGCAACATTGCCTCACTCCCTGATATCTGGTCTCCCTCTATATCTGACAAGAGTTTCTCATCCTCCACTATTCCAGTGATGTCTCAACACCATGGCCTGCCTTCTGCAAGAAATCTACATGGTTGATTAATTCAGAGTGCATTTGTTTCCTTGTTTAATATGCCCTGCCACTCTCCCTCATGTTCCTTGGCTATTAAAGTTACATTTGTTCATATTCTGTTCTGAGTTAAGCCCCATTTCTCTCTTGCACTGTAAAATCATATTTCAGTGGTCCCTATACCTATTACAATGGTTCTGAATAAAGTCTAGAATCTATGTTACCATGCTTGCATAAATATCATTGAATATATTTTGGTTAACAGATTTCAACCTCCATTTCGATTTAAATAATTTCAATCCTTGGGCAAATATGCATATGTACACAAATATAATTCTTTTGTGTATATGGTTTCTGAATTGGACTCTTCCAGTTTGTGTGTGTGTATGTGTGTGTGTGTGTGTGTGTGTGTGTGTGTGTGTAGAGAGAGAGAGAGAGAGAGAGAGACAAGCATTTGCAAGGTCCTGATTTTATCTTCAACACCACAAAAAATAAAAAATAAAATGAAAGGAAAAGAAAAAGAAACCATATATGGAAACAAGCTAGATGCTATTCTAATCTTCTTTAATGAAACTTTCTACACAGAATAGGGCATGTGCTCAATAAAGATTGTGAGAAATCAGTTTAATAGTACTGATACTTCTGCAGAGACACTGAAATAAAATTAGTTTGCAAACTGCCTGTTCTGAGGAAAATTGAAGAAATATGTCTTCTTACTTTTTTGTTCTTAGAATAAGATATCATCTTCTAGTCTTTTATGGTAGATATTATTTGTCACACTGACTAAAATATTTATTTGCTTTTGTAATCTAAAGTGGAGAAAAATAATGTTCTTTAAAACTTTGAGACTATTAGAGGAGCAAAATACAACAGTGAAATTTTGTTAAGATAAAAAAAACCCATATACTTGTCCCTAAAGATTGTGCCTATTTGAAACTTCAAATAAAAATAGTGTTGGGTTCTCTGTCAGGTGTCTCTTCAAATATAGTTTATGACACTGCTTTTTAAAATATTTCTTATGCATTTGATTTATTTTTGTTTGTTTATATAATAATGTGCTTGAATGAATTGGGGAAAATACTTCTTTTCAGGCTAAGAAAAGGGAAGTTATAGAAAGTTAACCACTGCCCTGATTCACTGTGGACAGGCCATTCAGGTAGCTGCATAATAAGAATTTCAAACTTTCTAAGTAGTTAAGTTACTTTTATCCCCTTAATTTTTGAAATATTTGCCTATCTTCTTTATATAAGATAACAAGCCATATTTTTAATATTTAAAACTCAGGGTAAATTTGCCATCTGAAATATTTGAACTAAGAATATACATGAATAAGCAAGGTTTAACTTAAATTTATTTTCTGTCCATATGCTAATGATAGAAATTGTTTTAATATTTTTATTTTAATTTTGATTAGCAGGTATCAATTATACATATTAATGGAGTCCATCAGTGTAATATTTCCACACAGATAGCATGCACTGATTAAATCTAGCCTCCCTTTATTCTCCCTCCCCATCCCCACTTTTCTTAACTCTAGTAATCACCATTCTATATTCAAATTGAATTTTTAATCTCCCATTTGTGAGGGGGAACATGTAGTACTTGTCTTTCTGTTTCTGGCTTACTTCACTTAACAAAATTTCCTCAATTTCCATTCATCTTGCTGCAATTCACAGTATTTTATTCTTATTTATGGCTGACTAATATTCCATTGTGTGTATATACCACATTTTCTTTACCAAAATATTCACTGATGGGCATTTACTTTAATTAATTATTTTAGCCATTATGAATAGTGTCACAATAGACATGAGCTTGCAGGTACCTCTTTGGAAACTAGTTTCTTTATCTTTTAAATTAAAATACAAATGTCCATTTTTGTGTGTTTTTAAGTTTAAATTGTTCTGATCTATTCTATTATGATTTTTAAAAGCTAAAATAAAGAAAAGCACTCAAAATATATTATAATTCAATAATGGTCAAAATATTTATGTTGAACTAAACAAAATCTATAGATCTATTACTAGTATAAATATCAATGCAAAAAAGAATAAAATATTAATTTAATCAATATATATTTATTAGTACCAAGCATGGTCAAAGAGACTTTATTGAAACAGGAAAATTATTTAAGGTTATAAAACTGTTTAGTAGAATTTATGACATTCTCTCTTCATAGGAAAATTAAAATAAAATTGACAGCACTAATAGCAGTATTTCATTGATTAAATTTATTTATGTATTTTAGTATTGTCTCTGAAAAAATATTTTCTTTGAAAAATACATTTACTGAGCCAGGCGTGGTGGCGCACACTTGTAATCCCAGTACTTTGGGAGGCGGAGACTGGAGGATCTGGGTTCGTGGCCAGCCTCTGCTCTCTCACGCTCGTTCTCTCTCTCTCTGTCTCTCTCTCTCTCCTTAGTGAGGCCCTCCACAACTTCGTGAGACCCAGTTTCAAAATAAAGTATAAAAAAATAGGGCCGGGGGCGTAGCGCGGAGGTAGAATGCCCCTGCATTCAATCCCCGGTACCGCAAAAAAAAAAAAAAAAAATACATTTACTGTATCTTCCAAACTCTAAAATATGTTACTATTTGCCACAGAATTTCTTTTCTAATTTCTTTTTCTAGGAATGTATGCTACATAAATAGTCAATTATGTTCTAAAAACTGATCATTGATTCATAAATAAAAAGGACTAATCTGAAAATATGTCCTTTGATGAAATCTCTACCAGTGACTATATGTTGAAGAGTTGGTCCTGTGTTTTCTTGTACTAATTGTAAAGTATCTGGTATAATAATCAGATCTTTGATTCATGCTGAGTTGACTTAGTGCAGGATGGGGGATAGATGTCTAATTTCATTCTTCTAAATATAAAATCTAGTTTTTCCAGCACCACTATTGATAAGGCTGTCTTTTCTTCAGCATATATTTTTGGTTCCATTATCAAAATCAACTGGCTATAAGTGTGAGAATTAGTTTCTGTATATTTTATTCTATTCTATTGTTATATATCTCTGTTCTAATGCCAATGCCATGCTGTTTTTGTTTGTTTTGTTTTGTTTTATTTCTACTATACATTTGTTGTATAATTTGAAATCAGGAACAAACCTACATATTCGTCAACAGAAGAATGGATAAAGAAAATGAGGTATATACATACAATAGCATTCTACTCAGTCATAAAGAAAAAATTGTCATTTTTAGGAAAATAAATGGATCTAGAGAATATTATTCTAAGTGAGATCAGCCAATCTCAGAAAGTCAAGGGAGCATCCTATGTTTTCTCTTATATGTGGAAACTAGAGAGAAAATAGGAAACAAAAGTGACCTCAGATAAATGAGGAGGAAGATCAGTTGGACAGTGAAAGGGGATTGAAGAAGGGAGTTGAGGAGGGAAAATAAAAGAGGATTGAGAAAGGAAAGTTTAAATAACGCCATGTACCTATATGAAAGTATCACTACCAATCTCACTAACATGTATGGGGAGGGAGGAGTTGGCAATAGGGTAGGATATGGAGAAAAATACATTAAGTGATGTGTGCATGTATGTTTGTATCACTTTGAAACTTACTATAATGTATAATTACAATGTAACAACAAAAGTATAAGAAAAGGCTTGTGATTGAAAATAATATATTGAATGAATTTATCACTTCTAAAAGTATTTTGGTTGAGTTTATTTGGTCTTCTAAGTACAGGATCATGTCATCTGCATATAGAGATAATTTCATTTCTTCTTTTCCTATTTTTATTCCTTTGATTTTCCTTTCATTTTCTTCTCTTGCTGTATTGCTCTGGCTACAGTCTTGAGTACTATATGAAAAGGAGTGGTGATAGTGACCAAATTTGTCCTGTTCCTGATTTTAATTCTCATAGATATTCCCCATTCAATATGATGTTGTATATTGCCTTTATGATGTTGAGGTAAATTCCTTCTATTCCAATTCTCTGCAGTGTTTTTAAAATGAATGGGTGTTGGATTTTATCAACTGCATTTTTAGCATATATTAAAATGATCATGTGATTTTTGTGCTTAGTTCTATTTATGTAGTGAAATATATGAATTTTTTTTCATATGTTGAACCAGCCTTGCATTCCTGGGATGAACCCGACTTGGTTGTGGTGTACAATTTTCTTGATGTGGTTTTGAATGTGTGTTATTTGTATTTTGATCAGAAATTTTCCATATAAGCTCATCAATGATATTAGTTTATAATATTCTTTTTGTGAGCTTTCTTTATTCAGTTTTGATATTAATTTGATACTGGCTTCATAGAATGTGTTTAGGAGAATCCCAACTATTTCTATTTTATGGAAGTATTGGGATTAGATCTTCTATAAGGATTTTATAAAATTTGGCTGGGAAACCACCTGGACCTGGGCTTTTGTTTGATGGTAGGCTCCTTATTGATGTTTTAATCTCTTTGCTTTCTATTGGTCAGTTTAAATTTTCTATATCATCTTGATTAAATTTAGGAAGGTTGCATTTGTCTAGAAATTTGTCAATTTATTCTAGATTTTTCATTTTGTTAGAGTATAGTTTTTCAAAATAGTTTCTTGTGATCTTCTGGATTTCCATGCTGTGTGTTCAGCAAAGTGTCCGGATACAAAATCAATCTAAAAAATCAGAAGCTTTTCGTATGCCAACCATAAGTCCACTGACAAAGAAATCCAGAAAACAATTCCATCCACAATAATCTCAAAAACAATAAAATACTTAGGAATAAATCTAACCAAGGAGTTAAAAGACCTCTACAATGAAAATTGTAAAACATTAAAGAAAAAATTTGAAAAAATCTTAGAAGATGGAAGGATCTCTCATGCTCTTAGATAGGCAGAAAAATATCATCAAAATGGCCATCCTATCAAAAGTGATCTATAGATTCAATTCAATCCCTATTTAAATACCATGGTCAGCTGGGCTTGGTGACACATGCTTGAATCCCAGTACTTGGGGGGCTGACACAGGAGGATCACAGGTTCGAGGCTAGCCTCAGCTACTTACTGAGGCCCTTCACAACTTAGTGAGACCCTGTTTCCAAATAAAACATGTAATAGGGCTGGGGGTGTAGCTCAGATGTAGAATGTCCCTGGGTTCAATCTCCAGTATTATACATCCAAAAAAATAAAATAGCCATTCTTCACAGACCTAGAACAATCAGTCCTTAAATTCATATATAACAACAAAAGACTCAGAATAGCAAAAATAGTTTTGAGCAATAAGAACCATAAAGGAGGCATCACAATATATGCTTTCAAACTATACTATAGAGCCATAGTAATAAAACCAGCATGATATTGGCACAAAAGCAGACACATATACTGATGGAGCAGAATAGAAGATTCAGTAACAAATCTTCATACTTACAGCAATGATTTTTGACAAAGGGGCCAAAAAATGCTGGAAAAAGATAGCTTTTTCAACAAATGGTGTTGAAAAAACTGTTTATCCATATGCAGAAAGATGGAAATAAATCCCACTTTCTCACCCTGCAAAAGATGGATCAAAAACCTGGAAAATTAGACCAGAGATTTTGCAGTTATTTGAGGAAAGCATAAGACCAACACTTCAACATGTAGGCACAGATAAAAATTCCTCAATAAAACCCCAAAGGCACAAAAAAATTAAAACTAGAATTAAAAGGTGGGATTGCATTAAATTGAAGAGCTTCTGTGCAGCAAAGGAAACTACCAAGAACCTCAAGAGAGAGCTGACAGACTAGGAGAAGTTCTTTGCCAGTTAAACCTTCAAAAAAAGACTAATATCTAGAATATACAAAGAACCCAAGAAATTCTCTGCCAATAAAACAAATAACCCAATGAAAAAATTGGCAAGTGAACTAAATAGACACTTCACAAAAGAAGAAATATGAATGGCCAATAAATATATGAAAAAATGTTCAACATCATTAGCAATCAGAGAGATGCAAATCAAAACTACCCTGAGATTTCTTCTAACCCCAATTAGAATGGCGATCACTAAAAACACAAACAATAATAAATGTTGGCAAAGATGTGAAGAAGCAGCAACTCTGATACATTGTTGGTGGGATTACAAATTAGTGCAACTGCTTTGGAAAACAGTGTGGAAGGTCCTCAGAAGAATGGGAATGAACCTACCATATGACCCAGCTATACCACTCCTGGGTATCTACCCAAAAGAATTGAAACCAGACTACCATAGTTATCCATGCATATTTATTTTTATAGCAGCACACTTCATAATTGCCAAACTATGGAATCAGCCTAGATGTCCATCAACAGATGAATGGATTACAAAACTATGGGATATACACACAATGGAATTTTATTCAGCCATAAAGAAAAGCTAAATTGTTATTTGCAGGGAAATGAATGGAACTAGAGAATTAGGCAGTCACAAAAAGTGAAAGGTCAGATGTTTTCCCTCAGATGTGGAAGCTAGGGAGAAATTGGGACACAGGAGGGACTCCAGACAAAGGAGAGGAAACTTCAGTGGAGTGAAGGAGGGGACCTAACTGAAGGAGATGGGGGGGGAAGACTTGAAGAGGGAAACACTTCAATGGACAGGATGTACACACACAGACTTATCAGTGACAATCACAGTGTCCTGCACAGGAAGGTGGGGAGAGAGAGGGTGTCAGGTAGGAACTGGGGAAGGGCTCAACAAGTGTTTTTTTCATATATGCCTCTATCACCCTGAACTTCATCACAATGTATGATTACAATGCACCAATAAAAAATAAATAAAATTAAAACATAGAATCCAACCTTAAAAAAAGAAAATAATATAGTAATTTAGTTTATATGAATGGAATAAAAATCTGAAGTTGTAAAAGTTATAACCATGTGCAAAAGACAATCCAATAATTATGGGAGGTGTTTTGCTAAAAAAGCAGAGAGATAGGGCAGATAGGAAATCAACAAATGACAGTATTTTTGTGAAATAAGCTAAAAAGTGATGAAATGTCTTTTATAAACAAGAAGATGGGTAGAAAAGGATGACAAAAATTATTAGCAGTATTTTTTTCTCAGGGGTAAATTAGGTGATTTCAAATTTACTTGCTTCAGAAGACATATATATATAGTATTTCTCTAAACTATCCACAATTTAAATGTATATTTTAATTGGGCATTTTAATAATAAAGATTTCCACTATTTATCAATAAGAACACAAATAGCAAACAAGAATTCAAAGTGAATAACTTTACTGTTATCATCACTGATTCCTACCATCTTGTAGGCCATACCTTCTTAGTTTCTGCAAAGTTGGATATATTCTACTTTATTATCACTCTCCAAAACTTTCTTTTCCCTCTCTCAACTCCAAGTAGAGAACTACAAACATCAAGCAAGGGGGCCTGGTATGAAGAAAATCTTCATAAGGTAAAACAAAGCTAATCACTACTCACACATTTTCTAGGAGGTTTCACCAAATTTAGGTAAAAATGCATTTTACAAATATTTGATATAATATTAACAACAGAAATCCATATTCCAATATTGATGCTAAGATAACTTGTTATGTTTTTAAGATTTTTCCATGCCATGCTCAAATTTTCTATTTGACAATATTTCTTCTGGAATATTTACAACATCACAGAAAATTGGGCATATTTTCAGTTCCTCACAAAAAAAAGGTTGCTGTTTGACATGTTATAAATGTCCTTTACTTTTTTCTTTTTTTGCAGTACCGGGGATTGAACCCAGGGGGGTTCTACCTCCGCGCTATGCCCCTGGCCCTATTTTTTATACTTTATTTTGAAATTGGGTCTCACGAAGTTGTGGAGGGCCTCACTAGGTAGAGAGAGAGAGAGAGAGACAGGGAGAGAGAGAGAGCTGAGGCTGGCTGTGAACCCGGATCCTCCGGTCTCTGCCTCCCAAAGTACTGGGATTACAAGTGTGGAACAAGAGGTGTGTTGTATAATGCAAATGATTGACTGAGAGATAGATTGTTACAGATAAGTCTTTGTACAAGAAGTCAACAGAAGTCGGGCGTGGTGGCACACGCTTGTAATCCCAGTACTTTGGGAGGCGGAGACCGGAGGATCCGGGTTCACGGCCAGCCTCAGCTTTCTCTCTCTCTCTCTCTCTCTTTCTGTCTCTCTCTCTCTCTCTCTCTTTACTTAGTGAGGCCCTCTGCAACTTTGTGAGACC
>PVJS01002504.1:0-83842 GCA_004027185.1 Glis glis | reverse complement strand
GTGTGTGTGTGTGTGTGTGTGTGTGTGTGTGTGTGTGTTTGTGTATGTGTGTGTGTGTGTAATATTTAGTGATTTAAAAAATCTATTTGCACTTTACTTGTGAATATCATATAGAATCTCACTGTATTCTTTTAAAACCAATCTACCAAACAACCCATCATTTCCCATGGTTTGCAAACATGGGTACATGCATGCATTTGTGAAGATTAGATAGTCCATGTGAAAGCTTCCCTGGGCATATGGAATGGCAAAGTATATGTTTTTGTCATATCTCTGGCTCCCACAGACACTCTCAGGTAAGGTTTTGAACTCCACTGTCCCCCTCTGTCTCCATGTCCATGCCACGAGCACCATGCCATTGGTGTTTTGACATTGGCTTGCAAGACTGCCATTCCACAACTTAGGGAATAATCCTATTTTTGTTTCTTCTTCAAATCCTCCTTACTAATTCTAGGCTTTCAGTCTCCCATACAGATTTAAAAATAAATGTACTGACTTTATTAAAAATATAATTTTTGTTGGGATTGCATTGAAATTTTAGTGTAAGGTAGACACAAAGACTTTATAACAGTACACTACTCCATCCTTGACTACAGATTTCCCCCTACTTACTGAACTCTCACTTGGTAATTTAGTTGAGTTTAAATCATTTCTCATAAATATATTCCTTTCAGAATAATTTTAGTTTTTTATAATAATAATTGGTACTGTGAATGGAATTCTTTTTCCTATTATATCATTAGGCAATTATTTCTGATGTAGAAGAATGTGCAAGATAATTTATCCATAATCTTATTGAATTCTATTGATAATTCCAATATGCTGATTTTTATTCTGTGTTCCCAGTATATGATTATATTTTTCAATAATTTATGTTTTGGTTTGAGTATATAACATAAATTAGGGATGAACTTCATGAAATTGTTTTCATGTATTTGTTGATAGAGTGAGGTTTTTTCTTTCTTTCTACTAGCTAGTTAGTGTGACTTATTATGTTTTTCTGTTACTAGGACAAATATTGCTATTATCAATTATATCGTATTAATTTAATGTACTTTCAGAAGTCACTGGCTAATATATGTGCATGTGTCTGAGGATGTATATTAAGCTTTCTAATTTATTTATGGAAGTACTTTAATGTTTTTTGATACTTTACCTCAGTTTTTGAAAGAGTAGTGTTAAAGTATTAAAATGAAATTACTAATCAATTTATTTCTTTAAATTTACTAATGTTTCATATATTTTAAGCTAATATACATTTATGATCATTTCAAAATCTTAATCAGTTATTATTGTTATCAATATACAGTGTCTCTTTTTCTTGGAATATCTTTAATCTTAAATATATGCTGCTTCTTATTTCCTGGCTTTTTTAAGTTAAAATTTTTCTGTATTATTTGGTTTTAAGTGCATCTCTGAGAGATAACATATCATTATATGATGTTTATTTACTCCATCCTGATAGTTTTGTCCCAGAAATTTTAATACATTTATATTTATTGTAATAACAATTATATTTGCACTTGTTTTAGCAATATTATTCCATACTTTAAAATCTTACCATATTTTTACTCAGATTTTTCTACTTTAACTTTGTTTTTTTTTAATTGAGTTGAACTTCATTTTGTATGTATATTATTAATTTATCCTTTCATCAGAAGCTGAATATCTGTGTACTTTCCAGTTTATAACTATTATAAATAAAGCTGCTATAAACATTCACTTACTAATCTTTGAGCAGACAAATTTGTGTTGTTGCTGTTTTCTCTTGGCTAAACACCTATGAGTGGGATTGCTGCCACTGTTTTCTAAAGTGGCCATATTATTTTCACTTTTACCATCAATGTATAAAAATTTCAATTGCTACAGATCTTTGCCAGCTCTTTGTCTGTTTTTTAGTAATTTTAGCCATTTTACTTAGGGTTTCAATTTCATGCTATTGTGGGTTTAATATGCATCTCCTTAATAACGAATGATATTGACTATCTTTGTATACGCATGCTTATCGTATACATCCTCTGATGAAATGTCTGGCTTTTACATGTTCCTAAATGGGTTTCATCATTTCTTATTTTTGAGTTGTAAATGTCCTTTCAGCATAAATACAGGTTCTTAATCAGAGATGTGCTTTATAAATATACTCTCTCAGTCTGTGGCTTGTCTTTCCAGTCTAGTAGCAGGGTTTTCTGAGGACCAAGCATTGTTCATTGTTATGAAATCTACTTTTTCAACATTCGATTTCATGCTTTATGCTTTTGTGTCTTACAGAAAAAAAAATTGCCTTATCTAAGTTCACAGAAATTTTCTCCTAGAAAACTTCTTCTCAATGTTTTAATTTATTCTTTTTCAAAGTTGTTTCTTTATGACTTACATTTTCATACATTTTAAAGGCATTTTATGGTTGTCTAAAAGAAAAAAAACACTCTGATTTTGATTGAGAATGTTTTGAATCTATAGATCAATTTGGGGATAACGTACATCTTTGTTTTAAAAATGTAGCTTTTATTGTTATTCATGTTTAGAGAGACCAACACATGAGGAGACAACTACCATTAAAAACTAGTTTGTTAAAGAGTTCCAAAGAGGAGAGCACGTGCCATAGCATTCAGGGCCACCGGGGGGCGCTCCAAGGTCGGTCAGAGGTAGCAGGAGCAAGGGGAAGCGAAGGATGGAGCCCTTATGGTTTCCGTGGAAAAGGCAAAGCAAGGTGGGGTAAACAGGCTTAGGATTGGCAGGTTTGAGTAATATCTGGGACATAAAAGCTGTCCTTAGTTGTCTGTCCTGACCTGGGATGATTAGGGTGGAGGGGTGTGCCCCCTGCACTGAAAGAGGTCAATGAGTGGTGTTCTGACAACTGGCTCTGGGGTTTTAGCTGCCTGTGACAGGGCACACCCAGGTCGACTGTTTGCTCTGTAAGAACTGGCTGGTTTGGGGAGAAACAGTCTTCCCCTGAGAGGAACAGTCTTCCCCTGGCCAGTGAGACGCTGTAAGCCAGAGAATATCAAGGCTGTAGAAAACAGGAAAAATACAGCTAAGACAATGCCTAAACTATGGAATATCTCAGTCCAGGAATGTGGTATTTCTTCATTGATTGAGAGGTTTTATCATCTCAATACTTTGCTTCTTATAGCACGTGTGTCTTGCACCTGTTTTGTTAGATTTACCCTACAATGTTCTGTTCCTTGGTATGATTTTAGGTGGTATTTGCAAAATATTACTGTTCAAGATTCCATGGGTACTATATAACATTCAGGTAGATTGAACTTCTATTTCAAATGTATATTAATCTCACGTCCTGCAAACTTGCTAAGTGTAATTATTAGTTAGAGTAGCTTTAATTTCTAATCCTTTTCATGTTTTCTTCTATCTTTTCTTACCCACGAGTGTGTTCATAATGCTTGTTTTAATCACATGGATTATTGATTCTGTTATCTGTCGGCTTATACGCTTTTCTTTCTGGAGTATTTTCCTGCTTCACCAGGGACTGGTGATTTTCACTGGATTATGGACGCAGATATGGGTTGTTGGGTGCTGGGTCTGGGTTATGGACTCTTGATGTGTGTCATTGGGTGCTGGGTGTGGGTTGTGGACCCTGTGATTTGGGTCATAGAGTACTGGGTTTGGGTTATAGACAAAAGGCTTGGGGTATGGACCCTGTGATTTGTGTCGTTGGGTGCTGGGTTTGGGTGTGTCATTGGGTGCTGGGTTTGGGTTGTTGACTGTGATTTGTGTCATTGGGTGCTGGGTCTGGGTTATGGACCCTGTGATTTGGGTTGTTGGGTGCTGGGTTTGGGTTGTTGACTGTGTGATTTGGGTCGTTGGGTGCTGGGTCTGGGTTATGGATCCTTGACTTGGGTTTGGGGTGCTGGGTTTGGGTTGTGGACTCTGTGATATGTGTCGTTGGGTGCTGGGTTTGGGTTATGGATCCTTGATTTGGGTCGTTGGGTGCCAGGTTTGGGTTGTGGACTCTGTGATTTGTGTTGCTGGGTGCTGGGTTTAGGTTGTTGACTGTGTGATTTGTGTCGTTGGGTGCTAGGTCTGTGTTATGGACCCTCAATATGTGACGTTGGGTGCTGGGTTTGGGTTGTGGACTCTGTGATTTGGGTTTTTGGGTGCTGGGTTTGGGTTGTTGACTGTGTGATTTGTGTCGTTGGGTGCTAGGTCTGGGTTATGGACCCTCAATATGTGTCGTTGGGTGCTGGGTTTGGGTTGTGGACTCTGTGATTTGGGTCACAGGGTGTTGGGTTTGATGTGCTTACATACTATTGTTTTTTTTTCTCTGATTTGGTTAAGATTCTTGATGACAATGCAGTTTCTTTTTAGTCTTTCATGGTTGATTTCAAATTTTATTGAGACATGGATAAATAAACTATAGTGCATTCCTCGGAATAAATAGTAAGTTATAACTTCAAATACCATATAATGCGTTGGAAATACATTCACTGTGTAATGTTATGTGGGGAAAAAAGTGAATGCCGCATAATTATATGCAAGATGTTCCTGTACTCTTGTTTTTAAATTGATATCATGTGTCTGTTGACGTAGATAAAGCTTAGGAAAATACACTGAAAATATTGGTTTGTATTTTTTCTAGGCGGTGAGATTATGGGCCATTCATCATTTTTTTTTAACATTCTCTGTTGTTCACATTTTTCCTTAAGGCATGCATGGATATTATTTTTGTTAGAGAAAAAGTTAATATTATTAAAAAATAATAAATGTCTGCACTCCCTGCAGTGTCTGCAATGAAAGTGGGAGGTGGCCGTGGGTGTTCGGAAGGATGTGGGTCAGCTGGAGCTCAGTGTGGGTAGAGGGCACATGGGTACAAACATCTTTGAACCCTTTAGAACTTTTCAACAAAACCCAAGCTACACACACTTTATGAGTCAGGAATCACATACCTAGGGAAGCACTCTAAAGGAATATGTGCAGACTTGCACCAAAGCCACGTACAAGAACATTCATAGGGTCACTATTCATAACAGCCCCCAAAATGCGTCACTTAGCACAATCACACTGTGACTCAAAATACCTGAGGACACACCTGGAGGAATGAAGACTTACTTGCTCATAGTTCTGGAGTTTTCAGAAGTTTCAGTCCATGTCAGGCTGGGTGGAGCCTGGGGAGCTCAGGGCATCATGGTGGGAGGTAGAGAGAGAGCACAAGTGGAAGGACACAGCTCTCACATCATGGAGGCCTGAAGCAGAGAGAGCACAAGAAGAGGAGGGACATATATATAGTTGCCAAGGCCACGCCCCCAGGGACTCCTCCATAGCAACCAAGCCCCGCCTCCAACATGGCTGCCTTGTCTATGGCGTGAGGTCTGGGGAACATTATTTTTATTTTTTTGCGGTGCTGGGAATTGAACCCAGGGACATTCTACCTCCAAGCTACACCCCCAGTCAGTCCTATTTTTTATTCTTTATTTTGAAACAGGGTCTCACTAAGTTGCAGAGGGCCTCACTAAGTAGCTGAGGCTGGCCACGAACCTGTGATCCTGCTGTCTCAGCCTCCCAAGTACTGGGGTTACAAGCGTGCACCACCATGCCCGGCTCTGGGGGACATTATAAACCCAAACTATAACAAACCCAAAAGTCCGTCAAGAGTAGAATGGGTGAATAGACAGAATGGGCAAAGGAATCCAGTTCAGAAGTGGGAGTAAACAAACTGCTACACATGAGACAACAGGGGTGAGCCTTGCAAACACCATTGTGGAGAAAAACATCTGGACACAGAGTATATATGAAGTAAAAGATGAAACCAAACAAGCCTTCGTGTCTGAAGTCGAGATAACGCTCCCCTTTGGGGGCTGGAGCTAGGTGTAAGATGAGCCCACAGAGCGCTAAGCATGCTGTCTTTTGGCTTGGGTGCTGTTTCCTTGGTGTGTATGCTCTGCATATTTTTGAGCCATGCCTTTATCTGTATACATGTTGTCTTTATTTTTTTAAAAAATATTGTCCCTAATCAATACAGTAAGGCATTTCCATGGACCAAAACTATTAGATGGGGTCCCATTTTACAAAGTTACCTGCAACATACCCAGACAGTTATAAACTCAGGGATTCAAGTCCATTTGGGGCATCAGAAATTTGAATTTAGTTATCAGTCATGTAATCATAAACATATCCAGAAGTTCTCTATAATTCGATAATATCTAGTGCATATCTTTGTCATTTCTATGGTCCCAGAGCCTTGCCCAGTAATGACATAAAAGAGTGCTTTGGAAATGATGTTAAGTGACTGGCTGAGTGTAGATGGGTGGGCAAAATGACCTTGTTGCTCAAAGCTGCAGTTTATGATTCTCTGCTTTGCTGTTCTGAGTACATCATACCAGCTGAGCTCCATATCCAGCAAGATGGTATCAGGATCTCTATCTCCCTGGCTTTATCAGAATAACAGTGCTGCACTTGAAGGCAATCTGATACAGCCTCCTTCCTAATCTTACACCAGCCTGAGCTCAGGAATAAGCAATGCTGGTTGTAAGCACCTCGTCCACTATTTCTGAGGTTTTATTATTTAACTCTCTTCTATTTTCATGCAAAATATGCCAAGTCAAAATCCCACATTCCTGAGATATCATGGAAAGTAAGTAGGAAGAAAGCAGTCATCTCCATGATGGCGAAGAAGTAGCAAAGGCAGCCAGGACAACCGTGGGGTGAGTACCAGGGAGTGAAGATGCTGCTGCTGCTGCAGACGGTTCAGTAGCTGAAGAGCTCCTGCCGCCATAGCGCGAGGCTTCCAGAGAGGCCAGCACCTAGGGGTCTGGGTATTCCAGTGGATTCTTCTGCAGAGAAGTCACAACTCCAGTGAGAGTGGGGTTGTGATAGACACTTAGAGGTGGCATCCACCAAACAGATGCCACTGGCCGGGAGGACCCTCCCAGCTCCAGCAGAATCGCATCTGCCCAGCCACCCGCCAAGCGGGTGGTTGGGATGAGGATGAGAACATCGGCGATTCTTCTCCCACCAAGCCCTTGTTGAAAAGTCAAAGGAAAGCCGGGCGTGGTGGCGTATGCTTGTAATCCCAGTACTTGGGAGGCAGAGACCGGAGGATCCGAGTTCGTGGCCAGCCTCAGCTACTTAGTGAGGCCCTCTGCAACCTAGTGAGACCTGGTTTCAAAATAAAGGATAAAATATAGGGCCGGGGATATAGCTCGGAGGTAGAACCCCCCTGGGTTCAATCCCGGTACCACAAAAAAAAAAAAAAGTCAAAGGAAGTAGAAGACTAGGAAGTCAGACCTGGAAAGTGCCTTCATTGGGTCTTGTTATAGCTTTACAGAATGGGAAACTGATGCCTTGAGGGGGTTGAAGGCTCGCCCAGTGTCCACAGGAAATCACTGCAGGATCTGTCTTTCAACTCAGGATCCTGGTCCCCAGGCCAGGGATCCTGTTGAATTAGAAAGTGTTTTCCAGCTGTAAGGAAAGACCATTGCCAGGGGGCCTCTGCTAAGACCCCCCCTAATGTTTGTGAGGCTTCAAGCCCCCCTTTTTTATATGTTTAAATATATTTTATTTGCTTCATGATTTTTCCAATATTCCTTGCAATTGTATCTTTATTGATCTTTCATCGGTGCATGGTAATTGCACATCATAGTGAGAGTCATTGCGATACACTCATGAGTGCACACAACATCCCTTGGTCTGCTCTCTCCCATCCCCATATCTCCCCTTTCCCCCACTCCTCCCTCCCTGTACTCAAGCATCCTTTTAAATCTCAGAGAACAATGTAAAAATGGGACATTTCTGTCCTCGGAGTCGAGAAGAGACAGGACTCTCTCCAGGGCTGAAGGAAGATGATGGTTTGGAGCAGGAAGTCCTCAGAACCAGAAGTCAGGAGTCTCGGCCTCCACCCTCTCACTGTGCTCCCCCAGGTGGACCCCATCCCTCTGCTCTTCATTTTGTTCACCTCTAGGTGAGGCCACAGAGCACCCGGCCTCAGACCTTTCCTGCCCGATTATCTGCTTATCTTTTTTTATTGGTGCATTGATTTTACATCATAGTGAGGTTCAAATTGATACAAACATACATGTTCACAGCACTTGGTGTGTCCCCCTCTCTATCTCAACCCCACTCCTCGCCCCTTCCCCATACATGTTAGTGAGACTAGTAGTGATACCTTCATACATACACATAGCATTACTTGAGCTGTCTCCTTCATCGATTCTCCTTTTACCCCTTCCACCTCCCTCCTCCAGTCCCACCCACTCTTCTACTGGTCTCTCTCATTGATCTGAAGTCCCTTTTGTTTCCTATTTTCTCTCTCGCTTCCACGCATGAGAGAAGACATACAACGCTTGACTTTCTGAGACTGGCTGTTCTCACTTAGCACTCTATTCTCTAGTTCCATCCATTTTCCTGCAGATGACACAATTTTGTTCTTCTTTGTGGCTGAGTAAAATTTCATCGTGTATATATATCACATTTTCTTCTTCCATCCATCTGTTGACAGACACCTAGGTTGGTTCCGTAATTTGGCTCTTGTGAATCGCGCTGCTATAAACACGGATACACGTGCGTCACCGTAGTATTGTGACTTTAAGTCCTTTTTGGATCTTTGGGACTGTATGCTCTGCCCACTTGCAGAAAAGCCTGGGACTTTTTGAGTGATATCACTGTAGCCTGATAGAGAAAGAGAAATGTCAGGTGACAAAGAGGCAATTAAGTTCCCAGACAACTTCAATGATTTGTGTTTCAAACTTTCGATTTATCTACACTTCAATTTGAGTCCATTTCCACGAACTTCAACAATTGCCTGACACAGAGCAACTGAAGAGAAACCTCCCTGATCCGGAGCTGGAGGCGGAAGGCTGGGGCGGACAGAACAGCCTGCGTTTGCGCCATCTGATGCTCTCCACCGTGGCAAGAAGTCATTAAAAATGCACTTAAGAAGCCAGATTAATAGTGATCAATGGCGGGGCGAGGGGAGATGTCGAACCCTGCGAGAACAAGAGCGGCCAGACGAACCAAGTGATTTCTTTTTTCTGATGGATTATTAGAGAAAGCACTGTCATAATGTAATCTTCCAGACAGTTGGATCAATGATGTCAACTATGACCCCAAGGTTTGAATGATGACTCAGATTGGGGAGTTCTGGATTAATGGATGGGGGGGGAACAGTCGTGGTCTCTCTAATGGATGGTTTGGAAACAGCCAAAGTGACCCAGAGGAAATTATTCACCATGCAACTCCTGAGTACAAAGGCAGTATCCACCGTCGCTGCCCGGGACTCTCGCTCAAAGTGCCACTGCGGCTTCAACATGTATTTTCTGCAGAGAAAGGCGGCCTTCCCGAGGTCGTCTGAGAATGCGCTTCTGAGTATGCGCTGGCAGTGATGGAGAGCCCCAGGCAAAGCCACGGCGATGTTTGTGAATCAGAACACACAGCAAGGAGGAGGCCAGTCCACAAATCCGTGTGCAAATCTGCTTCTGCCTGGCTCTCTCCTGGCTCCACAGCAGTGGCTCTAGGCTGGACAATTTCTAGAGCCCCTGACTTATTTCCTTGCCTTGGTACTGCTCCCCAGTCTTCCCAACCAGGTGACAGATCCCTCCCACCATGGAAAACCTGACCACTTCACCCTCTGCATATGTTTCCTCAGTGGCCCTTGGTGTTTTAGTCCGGCTGCTGTTAGCATAACACAATACCACAGACTGGGAAGGTTATTAAGTAGAGAGGCTTTTTCTGGCTCACAGTTCTGGAGGTCCAAGGTCAAGGGCCACAGCTGATAATGATGTTCTTGCTGGGACATAGCTTGAGAGAGACAGGGAGCATGCATGTGTGTCTGTGTGCATTGTGGTCTCTCTCCCTCTTCCCATAAAGTGAGCGGGATTCAATCACGTAGGCTCTATCCTAATGGCCGTATCTAATCATAATCACCCCCAAAGGCAGCACCTCTACACATCACAGTTAGAGTCTAAGTTTCCCTGTTCCTAATACCTGACAATGGGGGTTAAATTCCAACTGAGGTTCCATTCACAGTCTTCTGAGGAACCACCACACGCTCTCCACAGCAGTTTCACTAATTTCCAATCCCACCAATAGTGTCGGAGGGCTCCCTTTTCCCCACATCCTTGCTAGCCATGTATTATTGTTTGCGTTCTTGATGATTGCTATCCTAAGTAGAGTTAGATGGAATCTCCGTGTAGTTTTGGTGTGCATCTCCCAGTTTGCTAATGATGTTGAACATTTTTTCATGTATTTATTGGCCACTTGTAGTTTTTCTTTTGAGAAGTGTCTATCCAATTCATTTGCCCATTCTTACTTTTTTTAGTGTTAAGCTTTTTAAGTTCTTTGCATATTCTAGATATTAGTCCTCTTTCAGAGAAAGAACTGGTAAAGATCTCCCATTGTGTAGGCTCACTCTTTAGACTCCTGATGTTTTCTTATGCTGCACAGAAGCTTTTTAATTCAATGCCGTCCCATTTATTAATTCTAGTTTTAATTTCCTGAGCTTCAAGGGTTTTATTAAGGAAGTTTTTACCAGTGCTTATATGATGGGGCATTAGTCCCTCTACTAGTAACTGCAAAGCCTCTGGTGTAATTTCTAGGTCTTTTATCCAAGTGCTGTGTGCATGTATGTCCCTACCACTCTGAACCTCACTGTGATGCATAATTACAATACACTAATAGAAGAACACTAAAAAAAAAAAATCCAGCAGAGGGGATAAACCCTCTTCCCACCATGACACTTGACATCTAACGCTCAGCTGCTCATGGTAGGAGTTCAAGATACATATTTTTTTTTTGAATACTTAAATGTCTCTTCCCTAAAGGACAGACCATGTGACCTTGGCAGAGAAGGCCGTTAAGTTCTCACCGGCCACTCTGTGCTGTGTCATTCCCCTGGCCGTCTCTGCTCCCTGATGTGTCATATGCACACCCCGACCCGTGCTTCCAGCCTGCAGACGCCCTCTTCAGGGCAGTGTGCTGGGTGGAGTTGCCTCCACATTGAAGACCCACTGGAAGGCATCCCGATGTGTGATGCGAGGCACCATTGTGTCAAACCCTACCTGTTATTTTACAGCCCCACATTCCGGACATATTTCCAGGCAGCTTATAGTTGTCAGGAGAGGGGAACTAACTCTGTCTTTGTGCTCTCTAAAGAGTGTCCTTGTCTGGAACCTTTGCCACTCGCGTTGGGATTCTGAGAACTTCCAGTGTTCTGCTCGCCTCTGTTTGCAAGCTGGTGCTTCCCATCTCTAAGTTGGACTGCCTACCACCCCACCCCAAACTCCCACACACATCTTGTGCCCCACGGCTGCCTGGCCCCACCAGATATTCAAATCCCAGGTGGGCCAGGTGGAGCAACGCTGAATGTGCAGCCTTCCATTCAGATGACCGGACAAGCACGCACTCTTCTCTGTTCCTGCGCTGACCTCATTGCTCTTGTGCCCCTCTTTCTGTGGTTAGAGAAAGGGAAGAGTTCAAGGGGAGAGAACCTCATCAATGAGAGATGGCTGCCTCCTTCGGTTTACCAATGCATCTTTTGGTTAACTCGGTTTCTGTGGCGTTAACATGGAGTTCAAAATCTAAATCTCCCGTAAGGCTGTTTCTTTGTTGTTCCCTCTTCTGTTTCTGCCCATTCCCTTCCATGGATGAGAGGCAGGTGCTGCAGGGGCTGCTTCCTTGTGGGTTGGGGGTGTTTTCTGTGCCAGCAGCAACTTTGGGTTCATATCCTCATCCTCTTTATCCTGGTGTTGACTCTATTCTTTGCCACCCCACTTGTTGGAGTTGAATCTCTTCTTGGAACTATAGCTGGCTCCTGGACCTTCTCCTAGTCCCGTCTTTGCAAAAGGGTATAATATCTAGTCTTAGCAAGAACCTGCCTAGTCGAGTCTGTGTCAGGAGCCATCCCCTAATATCTGACCGCCCTCAGTCTCTGAGTGGATTCCTCATCTTCCACCCTCCCCAGGTGATGTCTGGTCACCTGGCAGGCCTTCAGCAAGAATCCTGATAGGTTGGTTTAGCAAGAATTATTCTTCCCTCTTAGTAATTTCCCAATCTCTGATCCTTGGGCTGAGTCTTGGCTGTGAATCCCCACAGCTTCTGATGTATTTGGAGTTGAACTCTATCTCTCTCCCCCAATGAAAAATCCCACTGCAGTGTCCCTATCCTTATGGCAAATGTCCTGAAAAACTCTTCCTTACCATGCTTTTACAAGCCATTGAATGCTTGTGTATGTGTGTGTGTATGTGTGTGTGTGTGTGTGTGTGTGTGTGTGTGTGTGTTACTGGGCATGGAACACAGGGATGCTCTACCTCTGAGCTACACCTCCGCCCTTTTTTAAAAAATATTTTTGAAATAGGGTCTCCCTAAGTTACTGTGTACTGACCTCCAACTTGTGATCCTCCTGTTTCAGCCTCCCAAGTACTGAGATTCCAGGCATGAGACTCCACACCTGACTATTGAATCCTTTTTCTCTTAAGCCAGAGTCCACAGCTGCAGCCACCTAGCCATGAGGGTGTGGCAAGGACAACAGAGAGGAGAGGCCCTGACTCAGTGTCACAGCGGGCACAGATCCTCTGAGGTCTGCCCCTGACCTGCATGAGTTTCCAGTCTGAGAGTCCTGCCAGGAATGTGTGGCTGCAGGGTCGCCTTGCCTTTGCCTGCAGGGCTGGTGAGCCAGCAAGCTTGCTTTCCTTCCCTTCCACAGCAACATGGGAAATTCTGGGTGTTATGTAGTGTCTGTGACACTGGGTAAGTTACTTAACCTGCCGGCATCCCGGGCACCTCAGCTGTAAAATGACAGTGCTGTCATCTGTCTTGCAGGGTCGCTCTGAGGCAGGCGTACATGGATCGGTGCCTGTAGAATTCTGAGAGCAGTTCCAGGCCCGCTGTGTGCTCTCCTTGGGACAGTTCTCACTGTCGCTTTCCCTCCTGCTGACACAGGCCTTCCAGAATGATGCTCACCTCTGGAGGAAGAGCGGGAAGCCAGAAACTACAGAGAGAAGGGGAGGGGAGGCGGGGGGTGCACCGAGTGCTGTGTGCATATATATTATTGTCAACTTGATTTTCATTGTGATATGAGACTATAATGCACTAATAAAAGCACACTAAAAAAGAAAGACACTACAAAGAGAGAAGTAAACACAGACTATGTGTCTGCCCCAAATGTATGTTTTGAAGTCCTGACCCCTAGTTCCTAAAGATGTAAATTAGTTGCAGATGAGGTCATTACAGATATGATTAGTTAAGAGGAGGACATACAGGAGCAGGCTGAGCACTAATCCCATAGGACTGGTGGGTTTATATTAAGGGGAACTTTGGACAAGGACACACACATGCACACACACTCACCCAATTGCTCCTGTCTTACTGGTAGGTGTGGCATGTTCAGTAGGTGCTGGTTTTTCTTATGTTTGGTCCCTAGACCCACCTTTCCTGGGCTGCAAATTGTGTCGCTGTAGCTCACTAAATCACACCCTCCTTCTGTTCATGCACCTACTGAGCTCTTGCAAGTCACCCCTCTCTCCCCACTGTCCGCCCAACCAGTGCACACTTGTTGGCTGTTCTCCTTGTCCTCAGCCCAGGCTAGACACAGTCCCTGCTGTCCAGAGGCTCTAGGCCATGCCTACACTGACCTCCAGATCCGCCCACTGAGTGACCACCCTTCCCCGGGCCCCCCCAGGGTGCCTCCGCCCCAGCCCTCACTGGGGTCCCCTTGAGTCCCATTTCATGGTTGGCTCTCCCATGACACCGTCCTTCATGAGAAGGTGGGCGGTCACTCTGGTCACTTCTGCTGTTCCTGAAAGAGGGCTAACGTGGAGAAGGGGTTCAATAAACGCCCACTGTCTTGACCAAAGTTTCCGCTGGAAGAAATCTTGTTTCTTGACTAATGAATCCTCTAGTTTGAAGAATCTTCCTGAAGAGCAGCTGCGCATCATAGTGATGGGCAGTTATAGGCGCTCAATGGATATGTGCTGCATTTAATGGAATTGAATTTCCTAAGAGCTGAACATTTCCTCTATCAAATATCCAATATATCCTGACCGAGTGCCATAGATGACGCAGTGTCCATCTCTTGGAGTTTGTGGCCAAAGACAGGACAGTTTGTTAACCATCAAAGCCACATCGGGTAAGGGACTCTCCAGGGAAGAAATCCGGATGTTTTAATTAGCCAGGTATATTTGAAAAGGATCTTGCTTAATGGAAAGAATGAGATTAGCTGGGCTTTCAACTGCCCTTAAAATGTGTTTATTGAAGGGCTTCACACTGGTTGCAAGATCAGACTTCGTTTCATATTCTTCTTGGCAAAACAAACAAACAAACAAACATGGCTCTAAGTGGCAGACCAAAGGCTAGACAGAGATGCACCTGCCTTTCCGTGAAACTCTGAGATCAAGCAGGGGTCAATGTCAAGACATTGCCTGCCTCTGACTGTCTGTCCTAAGCACTTCCTGCCTGGGAAAAGTCGCTGGGAAGTGTGGAGAACTCATGTTGCAAATTCAAACAGCCGTGCTTGGAGTAAAGCAAGCACAGTCTCACTGCTGAGCTCATCCCTGCACTCGGTCTTGGTGTTTTAAAGTCACCATTATGGGCGATGGTTTGAATAAATTTATAGAAGAGAGGCGATGGGAGGGGCTGGGTGGGCTCACCTGCACTCAGCGTCTCTTGTGCATCTTCACAAGGCAGGGTTGCTAGATAAAACCCAGGATTCCCAATTAAACTTGAATTTTAGTTAAGTAATACATACATTTTTAGTTTAAGGATATTCCAAACACTATTTTTCTTAATACTGGTGATTGAACCCCAGCTCTCATGCATGTAAGGCAAGTGCCTTACCACTGAACTACATCCCCAAACCTTTATAAATTTTAATTCGAGACAGGGTCTCACTAAATTGCCCAGGCTAGCCTCAAATTTACAATCCTCCAGCCTCAGCCTCTCGAGTACCTGGGATTACAGGTGTGCACCACCATGCCTGGCTCCAAGCATTGCATGTTTATCTGCTAATTCTGGGGGCCTCAATAGACAGATACACTATAGAGAGCAGAGTCCTGCCTTTGCTCAATGGCATTAGGCAAGTGACTGAACAGTGACTGAGCACTTGCGCTATGTATTGGATGAACCTATCTCCCTTTGAAAAAGGGGTGTAATCTCTCTAGGCCTAAGTGTGGCACTGCCATGGGAATTAATGGGGTGAGGAGAGATTTAAAACACCTTCCTAAAGCCCTGGTGTATCCATGCATTCATGCATCCATCCATCCACCCACCTGAATTTCCTTCCTTCCATCCTTCCTCCCAGTTATTCATCCAATTGTTCATTATTAGGTGCCAACTAAGTGATAGGCAATTTGCAGGTGCTGGGCCACACACAATTGCTCACTTCCGTGTTGTGTGCAAGGCAATGGCAGTAATGGAAAAGGACTATCATGGGGAGTCTTGGTGTCCTGCCCAGCTCCACTTTACTGGCTGATAACAACTCCCAGCTGTCCCTTTCTCTGGAGAACTGTACTTCCAGCAGATCCGGAGCAGACATCCCCCATCCCATCAGGTGGACCTGGGCCATGCCTGGAGCACATGGGGTGCAGAAATCCCAGCCCTGGCTTCCAGGTGGGACAGATCCTGCAGAGCAAGCTGCTCTCTGGAGCTACCTGTGGGACCACATTCTCAGTCAGCTGTTTTCCCCGTCTGCTTCCCTGAGTCCGCTCAAGACCGAACCTTCCTTGCAACAAATCTCTTTGAAGGAGATGTGCTGGGGATCTGCTTCTCTAAACAGCCCTTAGGACAATGTCTTATTGCTTTAATTTTCAGACCATCACGATATCTTTTCTCCTCTTTCCCTATTGAATTCAGAAAGTAGGTGAGAGAGATGCATCTTGCTCTAATGATACAGCGAAGTTAAGGGATTTGCACAAGGACTTGCTACAGGTCAGCTGGAGCTGGGGCATAGATCTGATCCTCCAACCCCAGGAAAAGCTCTACACTGTGGCAGTGTGACAATCAAACCTTCTCTCCGTGTCCTCCACAGCTGACCCTGAGCTTAATGCATAAATCCCATTTAATTTGCAGCCAATGCCCCATTGCAAAGAATGTCTTTCCACCCGTCACCCAGCTCCATGGCTTCAGAGCTGGACAAAGCAGTTCATTCTGAGCTCTCCCTGAAAGGGTCCATTGAATTACAAGGCTTTATTCTGCTAATGTATTTGAGACATAAATTGTTCTTATCTCGCACCATTCTCCAAAAGATTAAAAAAATCTGCATTTCTTTGTGGGACGAAGGATAAGAGCTCAGAGGTGGGGTTTAGACACACAATGGGGAGCTCAGAGGGCAAAGGAATCCACATCTGAGCTCACCACTCATCCCAGGAGAATTATGTGGGGCATTGCCACTGCAAGAGAGCCACCGCTTCCCCTGAGGGGCTGTGGGCTTGGGGTAGAGAAGGAACTGGTTGCTTTGGACAAGCAGGTCCCTATTCCATTCTGGGCACATGAATTTAAGGTGCTGAGTAACTGAGCTCCCCATGGGGCGGGCTTGCAGAGCATCCCAACCTGTCATGGCTGGACTGGCAGGCCTGGAGCAAGGAACTTCATCTCTCTATGCCTCTGATTTTCCCCTAAACTTGCACTCTACAAGAGTGGCCATCCACCTGTGTCTATTTAAATTTAAATAATAAAATGAGGTAGAGTTCCACGGTCTCCCTAGCTATTTTAAGTGTCTAATAGCCACACAGGGCTAATGGAGATGATAATATTTTAGACTTCAAGTAAGTCTGAGACCAAAATATGCCACCCCAGCCAGGCCATGGCTGAAATGGGCCATTTGGCAGGAGGATTCTTTTGAGCTGATTAGTTTGAGAAACTGCAGACATGGAAAAGCTCTGCAAATAGAGTAGAAGTTACCTTCTTGTAAGACAAATCTCCACCTATAAAGGAAATCTCCACTGTAAGGGTGAACCCCTCTCCATACTGAGGCAGGATAGAAGAAATAAAAGAACTAGGAGACAAGCAGGAGACTGTGCCTTTAAATCTAAAAACTCCATGATCACCTCCACCTTCACTCGGAAGGCCTGTTTTCCTCCCAGCCTGAATTTTTTTTAAAGGTCCAGTAAATCTTAGAGTACTGTGAGCCCAGTTAATTGGTGCATATATATACTTCATTAGCTTACAGAATGTATTTTTAGATTGATCAAAAGAAATCTAAAGAAAGATATTGTTCAAGGCCCAATGATATGGGTACTGTCCAAGGGCTATCCATCAACTAGATAAAATCAGTTGAAAGGTTCTGAGAAGAACCAGACCACCATTACCTGCTCTGTGCTCCACGATCAAAGAAATCAAACTCATTGGGCTGAGGCCTCCCCATGCACCTCTCAAGCTCTTCGTTTACAAAGTGTCCTATAAAAGAACCATGTTCCCCCCAAATGTGTCTCTCACTCTGGAGAAGGCCCACATTCTCTCTTAAATGTGCATTTCGTGCTTCCCTAAATAAATCTCTACGTCTCTGACTGGCTCAGGCTGAACTTCTTTTCTGTCATGTAAGCAGCAGACCCCACTGGTTCTGAATTGTGTTCCCTTCTCTCCCACTCTGGATGCCTCAGGGAATTGTCTTGCCTTCTGTCACAGTACCAGGAAGAGAGGGGCTAGACTCTCGTCAGTAGGGAAGGCACCTACTTCACTGGTAGAACAAACCTCACCCTGTTTGCTTCTTTCTTGGTCACCTCCCCATAGCTCCCCCAGACTCCGCTTCTCGTATTTATTGAGGCGGGTAATTGAGCCTGAGGTCTCAGTCACCCAGTAAACTTATGCATATTCTCTGTATACCTCCCATGTCTACCAGAGGTGCACATGTTAATAGGCTTCTGTTTGCTCTTCTCCTGCTAATCTGCCTTTTGTTACAGGGGTTCATCCCAGCTAGGTCTATGAAGGGTAGAGGGAAAATTATTTTATCTTCCTCTAGCATTAGTAAAGAGATACTTCGTGAGCAAGGACTATTGCTCTGGGTTAGAGGAAGGGAAGGGACTGTGGCAGTGGGGAGGGGAGCGAGGGCAATGGTGACCCCAGGGCACAGGAGCAAGCCTCTTTATGATTATGCTCCAGTACAAGGGAGGCTCCACATGGGGATAGAAATCCCAGGCTGACTCAAACAATAGGGCAGAAGCGTGTAGCTTCACCATGCTCCTGAGGTAGGCAGGGACCTGTCTTCTGATGTCATCGCATGTTAGAGGAGGACTTTCAGCTGTGCCGGCACTCTTCCTCATCATGTCTCTTCATGTGATAAATGTCTTATTATCATCTTGGGTCTCCACCATGGGGTGGAATTTTTACTATGCTAGTAAAGTCAAGTAACTATGGGTTGCTTTAGTGACTACTCCACACAGGTATTTGATCCTTATCTTTGGGGAAAACTCCCTAATATAGCATCAGAGCAAGGAGGGCTATTGCTTTGTCTTTGTGGATCTGATTCACAGCTCGATTAACTGCCTTGTTGTCTTTGGTCCTGGCTTCCTGGTATGTTTGCTGCCCACATGGTCTTTGAAGGCCAATCTAATTCTTCAGCCTCCCAGTTCCTGGCAGTTTATTGACACCACAGTTATTCAGGTATTAGCTACTGTTTCAGTAGGAAGAACACTTTGACCATAAGGTCTGCAAACTTTCGAGACTAGATGAAAGGGTTTTCCTATATTTTATTTTATATTTTATTTGATGGTGCTGGAAAAACAAACAAACAAAACATTTGAAAAGGGTTTTTCTTTATTTTTTTATTTTTTATTTTTTTTGCGGTACCGGGGATTGAACGCAGGGGCATTCTACCTCTGCACTACGCCCCCGGCCCTATTTTTTATACTTTATTTTGAAACTGGATCTCACGAAGTTGCAGAGGGCCTCACTAAGGAGAGAGAGAGGGGGGGGAGAGAGAGAGAGAGAGAGAAAGCTGAGGCTGGCCGCGAACCCGGATCCTCCGGTCTCCGCCTCCCAAAGTACTGGGATTACAAGCGTGTGCCACCACGCCCGGCTGGGTTTTTCTTTATAGAGAGGGACATGGCTAGAAAGAACATGTGTGCGGATGTGGGATGAAGAGAGGCCCAGTGGATCAGATCCTTCATCCAAGAAAGCTTTACCAACAGGCCATTCTGGTTCTCAGGACAGGCTCTGTGTGGGACAGGCTATGTGCAGGACAGGCTGGGGGTTGGCCAGTGTTCAGGGACCCGGAGGAGGGGAAGATTGATCTAGTGTGATCATCAAGCATTCCGTTCCAGTTGACCAATGGGGACGATCACTTATGAGGCACAGAAGGGGAATGTGGAGGAGTCCGATCAATCATGAATCTTACCTAGGTCATATGAGGCAGTGGGGTTCTTTAAGGTTAGCTGATTCCCAGAACACAAAGGAAGGGCAATTTCTTAATATTCATTATTTTCCAGGAGCCCAGGGCTCAGGGGAAATTTAGCATTGGCATTTGCATCCACCATATTGGATGGTGCAGATTATAGGACATTTCCATCTTCACAGGAAGTTCCTTTGGATAGCGCCGTCTATAAATGGTAACAGTAATTTTTCCCTGTGAGGTTTGTTGTGGGAACACCAGAACAATCATTGTCCCAGAGCAGATGCACAAAAAGCATATATACAGTATTTTCTGGGCTCACCAGCTGCCATTAACAAAAGATTTATGTAACTGCTTCTGAAACCCTGCCATGAGGTCGGGTTCTACTGGGGAACCGGCTCCCAGGTGCGGCCCTTCTCTCCTCTTCCATATTTAGAAAGACAGAGTGCTGTGTGGGCCTCACTTTGCCCCTTTACTTCTAGTAGGACAGGTGTCAAATGTCTTGGTATGTCCTCTGAGACCCATTTGCTCCTCCTCGGCATCTGCTGGGTCAGTACTCACACCTCTGCCACAGCCAGTGCCTCTGCAGCTTCCTGTGACTCAGTGAGTCCCACATGGCACCAATGACATGCCAAGGGTGGTACCAAGAGACTGACCACAATTCCACTGGCACTAGGTCATGTCCCTGGAGGTGACCCTGCACTGAGTCTTGTTCAAGAAATGCAACACGTGCGTTGTCCCTCACTGCCAGCCATTTTCAGAAGTCTTCCACTTGCCTTCGTCCATTCAGGCTGCTACAACTAAAACACTACAAAACCAGGGCTTATGAGACACAGGCACCTGTTTCCCATAGTTATGGAGCCTGAAGTCCAAGATCAAGGCATTGGCATATTCAGTGTTTAATGAGGGCTGCTTCCTGGTTCAGAGAGGGCACCTTCCCGCTGTATCCTCTCGTGGTGGAAGAAGAGAGGTGGCTCTCCGAGGTTCCTTTATAAGGCACTGGTCCCACTCTCCTGATCTCTTGGCCTCCCGAGGGCCCCACCTCCTGGTTCTCTGACCTTGGGCATGACAATTTCAACACCTACATCTGGGAGAGACACAAACACACAGACCATGGCGCCCCTTTATGTAATACCCCATTTCTCCATAACCCCTCCCCAAGGCCATGTTTGCTCCTTTTTCAGGTCCCATAGCATCTTTCTGCTCCCTCTTTGTCTCCCTTGGAAAGCATGTGGCCGTGCTCATCATAGCTAGAGTCCAGCTCAGCTCTCCCTCCTTCTGCAGCAGCTGGAACAGGGTCTGTCTTGACTCCTTGATCACCCTCAGGCTGGTTTGCTATGACAGCTCAGTGTCCCCCACTCCACAGTGCTGCTCCCTTGACCCATATGAGACTCCTGTTGCCCCTCCCTCTCTTCCCCATCTCTGACCTCTGTGGTCATCCTGTCACCATGCCCAAGCACCACCAGTGTCCCTCATCCCTGCAACCCACACTTAACAGAGTGGCAGGCACCGTGCGCCCTGTGAGCAGCTATGGAAAGGGCTTCCCCAGGAGGAGCAGCAGGGTGTCCCCTTGAATTTGTGTCTAAGTACATTCGGCGTCTTAGCACTCAAGGGTGCAAGGTCCCCTTAGTACTAAGTGGTGTTTATCCTCATGAGAGCCTCGCTTCCCAAAGCATCGTCCCCTCCTACCCTGAGCCTGTCTTGTGCTGTGTGCTCTTAGGTGCAGGGAGGTGGAGGATGGGCGATGGCGGGGGCTGTGATGTGGTCTCCAGGGCGCAGTGGCCATGCCTCAGGTGCTGTCTCCCCTGGTCCTCCCAGGGAAACTCAGGAGGGCAGGTCCTGCTGCTGAGCACCTCCCCAGGAACAAACTGCCAGTCCACCGGCTCCTGGAGCAGCAGCGCCCGCCCTCCTCTGAAGGCAGAGCGGAGAGCTTTTCTCAATTCCCAGCTCCCGCTTGTCGCGGGTGCATCTCGGCGCACCTGCCGCGCTCTCCCTGGGGCTTCCTGACGCAGTGTTGTAGGCAGGTGTCAGACAGTTGTGATCGGCTCCTCACTCTTCCATTGTTCCCCTAATTTCATCTCCAGAAATGACAGATGGGGAGAAAGATGCAGAGCAGAGACTAATTCGTCGCCGATTCTTCAAAAACAGTCATGACTGGCTAAGCCAAACGTGGTGGATGCTTTTCATTTAATTCCTGCTAAGAGCTGCTGTTGGTGGGCACTCTCTCCAGACCTATGATCTGCGTGATGACTGGACGTAGTGAGGAGAGTGGAGCTGGGAAAACTAGTGGAGGGGAAGCTGCCGGGCAGAGCTTGGATCAGCCGATTGCACACACAGGCGCCCCCAGAGACTGCTGCCTCCTTCATGCCTGTCAGAGGTCACACCAGAACACTAAATGAGCAGACACTGATGTGGTTCTGGTACTGGAAACCCAGAAATCTGAAGAGAAGGAAGCGTTCTGTGGAGTCTCTGCAGAACTTTGAGCTTGCTGGGCTTCTCTGTGTAAGGGGAGCTCACTTCCTACCACGCCCGCTGCCTTCCTGGTGGGAACATAGGAAGAGTGTTGAGACATACACATGTGATTTCAGTTGGCTGAACTACCATGAAGACAAGAACGAGGATGCCGGAGCAACAGTTGGGAGCTAAGGAGAGAGGATGACTGTTCAGAGGCCTCTCTGGGCAGGTGACCTGAAGGGTCTGCCATGGTCAGTTTCATGTGCCAACGTGGCAAGGCTGCAGCCACCAGTTACTCATCAAATATTAATTTAGATGTCACTGGGGAGTGTTCCGGTCAGCATTCTTGCAGCTATAATCTAAAGACCTGACCGTGTAACTTAGAGGAAAGAAGATGTATTTTCTTACAGTTTCAGGTTTAGTCCATGTGAGGCTGGGGACTGCAGACCTCAGGGCATGGCGGCGGGAAGGGGAGAAAGGAAGAGCACATGGGCTGTGCTCCTTACATCATGGAGGCCGGAAGCAAGAGACTGGACAGTGGGGAGGAGGGACCATATGTAATCCCCAAGGCCGCACCCCCAGGGACCCACCTCCAGCTACACCCTACCAGCCTGGGCTACCACCCAGATAAATCCATTACAATGGAGTAATGAGGATTAAAATCCCCATAATTCGCCGGGCATGGTGGCACGTGCTTGTAATCCCAGTACTTTGGGAGGTGGAGACCAGAGGATCCGGGTTCACGGCCAGCCTCAGCTCGCTCTCTCTCTCTCTCTCTGTCTCTCTCTCTCTCTCTCTCTCTACCTAGTGAGGCCTCCGCAACTTTCTGAGACCCAGTTTCAAAATAAAGTATAAAAAGTAGGGCCGGAGGTGTAGCGCGGAGATAGAACGCCCCTGGGTTCAATCCCTGGTACCGCAAAAAAAAAAAATCCCCATAATTCAATTAATAAAAGAGCTCTTTAGGGGACATTTTATATCTAACTATAACAGGGAGGTGCTCTGCAAGTGTGGTTAATACATGCCCTCAGTGGTTATTAAGTAAAGGAGCTCGCCCTTTACTTAATGGGTGGGTCTCATCCAATCAGCTGAAGGCCTTAGGAGCAGAGCAGAGGTCCTGAGGAGGAAGTCTTCCCTGTGCGGCTCACACAGGCACCATCTGGTTCTGCCCAAGACTCGCAGCCTGCCAGGCAGTCTGGTGGATTTCAGATTCCCAGCACCCACAGGCCTGTGAGCTGACTCCTTGCAAGAAATCTCCTTTTGTTGTTTTAATTTCGACTTCTATTAAGCCTATTTTGACTTATTTTGTTTGCATTTTATTATATAAACACATGCACATACACATTAAAAACCCTGCTGGTTCTGCTTCTCTGGGGACCCGTCTGATAATGATAACTGAGTCTCGCGGTGTGTGTCCTCTTTCTCGAGTTACTCTGGGCACAGCACCGGCAGATCTCAGTGCATGGCTCCCGCTGCTCAGTGTTGCTGGAAACCTCGCAATTCCCCTGTACAGTCTGGTTTCCCTGCTAACTAACTCCAGAGCCATGAACCACAAGCCAGACAGACAGGACTGCTTGGGTGCTCCTATAGGTCTCTGCGCATGCCCACGATGAAACCAGGAAATTTGACCCCACCCTAAGTTTCCCCTTCATACTTCTTTTAAAAAAAAACTTCTTAACTAATTATTAATTATCATGTAAACAGACACAAACAGGCACGTTCACAGATCATAAGTGTGCTGTGTGTAGAACTCGGTGAGTTTTGACAGAACAAATATACCCATGAAGTCACCTCCCTGGTCACATAGACACACGGCAGGGCCCAATCCCTGTACTTTTCCCCCAGCCCTGGCCACCTTGCTCTGCAGAGCTAGCCACCTCTGAGTGCTTGTGCCTGGGTGACTTTGCTTGTTTTTAATTTGATAGAAATTGAGACATACAGAGTATATTCTTTTATATATACTTCTTTCGCTTAATATGTTCATGGGATTTATCCATGTGGTTTTGCGTATTAATAACGTATCCATTTTTTTAACATTAGAAAGAGCCCCATTGTATACTGATACCACCATTTTTATACATCCTGTTCGTAGCTGTCAGGGCTGCCTCCTCTCCGGGGCTATCATGTGTAATGCTGTGTGATTATTTTATACCTTTGATGAATCTAAATATGCGGATATGCTGGGTATAACTCCCAAAGTAAAACTGCTGGATTTCACCTTTTGTGTACGTATATCTTTATAAATGCTGTCCAACTGTTTTCTAAATTAGCTATAAAAGGTCTCATGGCAGCGGGGCCTGGTGGTGCACGCCTGTAATCCCAGTTCTTGGGAGGCTGAGAAAGGATTATATTACATCTATTGATCAGTTTCAGGATTCTCATATTAATGATATGAAGTCTTCTAATTTATTAATATGGTATTTTAACATTTATTTAAATCTTTCATTTTTAACAATGTTTTGCAAGGACAAGTGTACACATCTTATACTTTTAAAATAGATATATACCTAAGTATTTAATTATTTTAATGCTATTATAAATTAAATTGTTTGCTTAATTATATTTTAGATAGTTATTTGATGCTGTATAGGAATGCAACTAATTTTGTATATTCTTTTAACACGCAACCTCACCAAACTCATGTATTAGGTCCAATCTTGTGTGTGTGTGTATAGCTAGAGTTTTTAGACACAAAATCATATGATCTGCACCTAAAAGTTATTTTCCTTCTTTTCCAACTCACATGAATTTTATTCCCAATTTTAGTAAATTGAGTCTTCTCCTTTCTTGTTGATCAGTCTGTGCAAAATTGGTCAAATTGGTTGATTTTTAGAAAAACATCTTTTGATTTTTATTGATAATCTATTATTTTTCTGTTCTATTGTGTCTGTGTCTGCTCTAATTTTATTATTTCCTTTCTTAAATTTTGCTTTTCTGTCTTTAGTTTCTTCAGGTCAAAGGTTACTTAATTGATTTCGGTCAGATTTTTTTTAAATATAAGCACATACTGCCATACATTTCCTTCTGACCCCTGCTTTTGCTATATCCCCTAAGCTATGATGTTTTCTGTTTTCATCCATCTCAAAGCACTTCCTAATTTCCACTGTGTTCTTCTGTGGCCCATTTGTTATTTAGGAATATGTTGTTTACTTTCCATATATTTGTGTAGTCCCCTTTTTTTTTTCTGATATTGATCGCTAAGTCCATTCCATTGTGATCAGAGAACATACTTTGTATGATTTAAAACCTTTTTAATTTATGCAGGTTTCTAATGGTCTAACGCTGGTCTATGTTGGAGAATGTCCCATGAGCACTATTGATACTATTTATTATAAATGGGATTATGTATTCTACCATGGTTGGATGCAGTGGCCTATACAAAGCTCTTAAACTGAGTGGTTTGTAAAGTTCAATTCTGTTTCTTTGCTAATCTCTCTCGTTGTTCTACTCATTATTGAAGGCGGGGTATTAAAATATCCAGCTATTATTATTATTGAAATGACTATTTCCCCTTTCAATTTTGCCAGTGTTTGCTTCATGTATTTTGAAGCTCTCTTTTAAGATTTCCTTCTGTGGCTGAGGCCATTAAATCTCCTGGGTTTTGCTTTGTTTGGGATGGGGCATGCCTCACTCAGCCAGGTACTTCGCAACTCTGAATTTTTCTTCATCTTCTACTTCCTTAGAGCTTCCAGGTCAGAATATATCAAAGCATTTCCAGGCCCCTATGAGGATCTAATTTCTCATCTTATTCTTTTAACCTTTCATCTCAGCCTATTATTTATAGCTATTAGCCTCAGGAAGCTGCAAAGTTAAAGCACTGGTCTGTAATTGTTTTCAACAAATAACCTCTTAATGGCGAGGAGTCCTGAGTTAGCTTGTAAGTGGCTGGCTTATATTTGCAGGAGCTGAGGGACATGCCAATTCATGTCAGTTATTTGAGAATGAGGCTTTGAAGAAAGCCCCAGATTTGTACAGGTCTTCAAATACCGGGGGAATGTGCTGCTATTTTTTCCAAGTTCCTTCTGAGCTAGAAAGCAGACATGGGACTACAATAAGTTAAATCACAAGCGAAGCTCACTTTTCTTACGAAGACTCAAGTATTTTTCTTGCATAAATACTACCAAGGTTTCTACAAGTGTACATAATTTCCATAGTTCTGAAAAAAAGTTGATTTGTGAGTTTCTACCAGTGGTTTTCATTGCTTTTGGGAGGGGTGATCTTTGAATGTTCATACTCTGTCATTTCTGCTGATACCATTACATTAATCTTCCCTTAAGCCTTATTTTCCTTAAAACCAAGTATTGAGTTTTTACTACTGCATTTTCAATTATTTTATTTTTATAGAATTAGGTTCTTGTGAATTCCTCTAACTTATCTGTATTTTTAAACATACAATTCAGTGATTTTAAGGTGCATAAATAATAACTTATGTGTCTTGAAATCCTGTGGATCTGTTTCTAACGTTGCTTTTTTCTCTTGGCCTTTCTTTCTTTGGTTTTTTCTATGTTTTGGCTTTGTATACCCCGCTGGAATGAATGCCTGTTAACTTTTCTGTTGAATGTCAGACATTGTATATGAAAATTGTATAGATAACTCGATGGTACTCTCTTCCTTCAAAGACTATTTCCTACTTCATCTGGCAAGCCTTTATGCTGGGGCTAGTTCCAAGCTATGAATTCATTTATTTGAAGCTGGGTTTCAGTGTTTGTAAATGCCCGTCTTATTTTGGCTTGCTCGTACTCTTGTGTAGCCCTCCAGAGATTCCAAATTGAAGTCTGGATCATTTTCCAGGGCTTTTCCTCCTTGAGGGGTATGAGAAAAACATTTATGTTTCCTGGCCACACAAGAATTGTAAAGCTCTGCTCAGTTTTTTAGACCCTCAGCTGCTACTTAGAAATACAACATACACGAAAACACACCAAGTGTTGTGTTCATGCATGTTTCTATCACTCTGAGCCTCATTATCATGTATAATTACAATGGACCAATAAGAGTCTATAAGAATAAATACATCACACAGGTAAGCCAAGAGCAGTTAGGCCAGATGTCCCCAACCCCACCTGCCTGCCAACCTCTGGGTGAGGAACAGATGACATTTGGGGTAGTCTGTTACGCAGAATGATGGTGGGGTTGACTGATACAATATTTTATCTTTAAGGAGTTCCTGTTGTCTTTGCACCCCTGGATTTGCAATTATCTCATGAACAAGTCTTTTGCTATGAGGCTAGTTCGCTGTCCACCTGGAAGCATGGATTCACTCACCTAAACCCACTTACTTTCTGGATGGTAAAATTTCAAACTTACTTCCAGAGAAGCTCATCTGTATTCCTTCATCTGCCTCCGGACCCTTCAGAGCCTTACTGCACAGATATCTTAGGACAATTTCACCATGTCATAGAGCATTCACTTGGATGCCCCCACATGGACTATGCAGGCTCATGACTGCTACCTTTGGACTTGGTACAACATAAAGCATTTACTATTTGTTTAATACATGCATGCTTACATAATGAAGGAGAACCATGGCCGTAGGCTATTTTATGGTGTATGGAAAAACTTTCATGAGCATTCTATTGTGAGTCTCACATTAAGCAACGAAAGCTATTGTCCACGTCAGGGGAAGAAGGAACCGTCTTGGCTACATGCCTTTTGGCCACTTTGTAGATGAAGAAATTAGCTTCAGTGGGGTTAAGTCACTAAACTGAAATCATCAGGCTTTTGAAGGGATCTAGGTTAGAACCCAAGCCCCCATCTTGCCACCTGGCATTGCGACACACACAATCTGGCTTTCATGGATGCCCTGATGCAAATTTAAACAAGGCCTTTGGCACCAAATTTTCCCTCAGCTACTGTTGGCAACTCCCATTATTTTCGCAGTTAGAGCATAGAACCACAATTGCCTTTAAAATCCAGAACTTAAAAAAAACTTAATAAAATAAAATCCAGAACTTGTCCACCAAATAACTGAATTCACAGGTACTGAAACATGTGCTCACTTTAACCAGGACCATGCACCACACCAGTAAAGTGAAATTACAAGCTGTTTTTCTATGCTTCCATGCAAGAGGAAGGCTTCTGTTTGTGAAGAATTGTGCCAGGAGGCCGCTGGCAGCTTTTGTCAGATGACACAGAAACATCTGTTCCAATACAGATCCTTCTCACAGACTTGTTTGCAGGGAACAGGGATCTCCTGGGCGAGATGACAGCACGCCTGGTGGCCCTGGATGGAATTTGGATATTGTCTGAGTCCCTCCTCTCTCCCTGAACTACGCACCAGGGTCTAGAATGGCCGGCCACCCCTAATTAGGAAGGAGGTGTCTCTGCATGGCTGAGGGTGCAGGTCCTTTGCAAAGCCCAGGTGACTGTCCCAACATGCCCTGTTGAGGGAATGAGCAAATGTGTTCAAATTCATGAGCTCAGCATCTAATGATGCCCGCCCTCCATGCCAAGTCTTGAAGTGCGGGTGGTCTGGGCACCATGGCAGGTGGGACCGAAATACAGACTGAATGAGGCATCCAGTGCCAGGAAAGTCCTGGTGGAAGCGTTCCATTTGCAAACAGTGCCAGGGAGTGAAAAGGTCAGTCTGCCTTGAGAGTCAGGAAGTTGTAGGACCTGATCCTGCTGGTGTGTGGCTGAGTCCTTGTTGATGGGACTCCCCAGACTCTCTGAGAGGTGGCAGTGCGTGGCTGTCATCACAGGGCTCCTGATCCCCCTCTGCACTGGTGCTGCAGCTGGGAAGCAAAGCCTTCTCTTCCCTTCCCTTCCCTTCCCTTCCCTTCCCTTCCCTTCCCTTCCGTTTCCTTCCTTCCTTCCTCCCTTCCTCCCTCCCTCCCTCCCTTCCTTCCTTCCTTCCTTCCTTCCTTCCTTCCTTCCTTTCCCTTCTCTTCCCTTCTTTCCCTTCTCTTCTTTCTCTTTCCTTCCCTTCCCTTCTTTTCTCTCCCTTCTCTTCTATGAATCTGTCCTTCGCACTGTATGTGATGGAGAGGGCAATGGCTGAAAAAATGAGACATGGTTGTTGACCTGCCAAGGATGGGGCCAGCTTGCTCAGAGCCCACCGATGACAGAGCGCACCCTGTGCATTTACATCTACTGTCGCCCATTGGCCACCACGGGAGTGCGAGACAACCCCTCCCCTCCCAAGTGGATGCGCCATCAACTGGCAAATCTGTGCTGGAGACCTGCTGCCTACTAGAAAACTCTGTGTGGAGATACGGGTGTAGACTCTGGAGATGAGGAGTGTCAGTCATAGTTATAAGGAACTGGCTCACGTGGTAATGGAAGCTGGGAAATCCCAGGGTCTGCCATCTGTGTGCCGGAGTCCCAGGAGAGCCAGTGCTGTGAGTTCAAGGTCAAGTGCAGGAGAAAATCTGTGTCCCAGCTTGGAACTTCCCAGGCAGAGAGGGTGAATGACTCAGCTTTGTCTTCTGCACAGGGCTCCAGCAGACAGGGTGACACCCACCTTGGGAAGGGCCGTCTGCATGACGTGGCCCCCCCAATTCAGAGGTTCGTCCCTCCAGAAACACCCTCAGAGACACTCCCAGAGTGAGGTTTGGCTGGATATCGGGACACCCCATGGCCCAACCAGGCTGACACAAATGAGCCATTGCAGAGGACAAGCACCCGGGTTCCCATCCAGACCCCCGTGTTCCATCTGTAAACCAGACTCCTTCTTTGGGAGAAGGGGTTTCTCTGTACATCAGTTTTCTTATTTTCAAAATGAAGGAAACACAGTAACTACTTTATAGGATTGTGATGAGATTTAAAGGGGGAACGCTCTGAGGGTCTGGGAACATGTCTCCCAGGTCACCAGCTCTACAAAGGTGACTTCCTGTGATCATGTGATCATCCACATCGCAGGAGGCCCCGGGCCCCGACCTCCCTCCCTGCCACAGATTCCCAAGCCCCAGCAAAAACAATCCTGGAGGAACACTGACTTAGTGAAGACAGTCCGCGAGAAGGTTTCGTCGTCTTTCTTTCACTGTCTGCCAAACAAGGTCAGCTGCAGGAAAGGAGAAAACATGGTTCCCTTATCTGGAGCGTCCGGCAAACAAGCCTTAATTGAAGAAAATAAAAAAAGTTTGAAAGCAGCTCAACTAGAAATTCATAAACTAACTCCCTCCAGAAAGTACTTAATAGCGTCTATTAAACACATAAATGAGCGTCCTGATTTATCTTTCTTCTCCACAAAGCAGAGCATAGTTCCAGCAGGCTCTGGGCGCTGGGCTCCGGAGCACATGACGAGGAGGATGGCCTGGTGGCTGGGGAGATACAGACAGTGACCTACATCGCAGGGCTATTTGGGATGATTAAGATCTCAAATGAAATAACTGCTAATTGACTCTATAAATTGTACATATGAAAAGAAATGTTTTCTTAATGAGGGCAAGTTTGTTAATTTGGCTGTGTCTTAATGGCTTAGAAATTAAAAAACAAACAAGCACGTGATTGTTGGGAAGCAGGACCACATGGTGTGGATGGACTTGACCTGGTCTCCACATGGCTGGTTCACCTTGAGGGCGAAGCCACAGGAGATGGCACAAGACGGCAGGACCAAGATGGCACAACCAAGATGGTAGGACCAAGATGGCAGAACTGAGATGCTCAGCAGGAAGCATCCAGCTCCCTGGAGAGTCTCAGCCCCTTGCTCCGGGAGCCTTCCTGGCTCCTCCTCCCTCCTCCCCATCAGAGTGATCAGCCGCCCCTCTTTCTGGAGAGAAGCAACTCGCTGGGCCTGAAATACTCCCTTGAAGCCTGGGAGGGGATCACCAAGACTCCTATCTACTTCCAAGTCTCTCCTGGATGTCAAAATGTTGACTCGGTCCTTACTAAAATGTAGCTCCAAAATAAAAAAAAAATCACATCTTTTCAAATTTTGTGCAGTCCCTGTCATTAGCAGCATATGTTCATGCATAATGATGTTCGTAAGTGAAGTGACATTTCAGAATAATGAGGCTTCGGTGACAACGTGTGAGAGATGTGACAAGTTTTCTTTAATAAAAAAAAAAGGCATGTAGACAAAGCAAACCCCACGGCCCCGGCCGTCCAGCTGCAGCTGTTCTAGGGGGCGGGCTCTGGATCCTGTGCAGGATGGGACAGGCCAGCAGGCCGGCCTTCCCCGTGAGCACACCAGCACCTCCTGTGCATTCTAACACATGCCTGTCCCCATCCAGTCCCACCTGTCAGGATGGTCAAGGAGGTCACCCACTGAGAGCATCAGGAGGCAGGGCGAGGGTTGAAGAAAAGGAGAAGAGCTGGCTCTGGATGGGCAGAACCGGCTGCACTTGGCTGAGTTGAGGTGGACGCCCAGCCATGAGTCACCTTGCGCAAGCTCCTTCACTTCCCTGAACCCCGGTCTCCTCTGCACATGGGGTTGATGACAATCACCTCCCAGAAATGACCCAGACAACTACAAACTCAGCTCCCAGGCTGGCGCTCCAGGAGGAATGCCGCAGTCAGACTGTGTCTGTAAAGCGCCTGGGCTTGGGACTCGACACCCAGGGCAGAGGTGCTGGGACCTGAGGGGGTGAGGAGGACTGGCCCTCTTGCATGGATTAGCTACGTGGGGTGGCTCCATTATGAGAGGACGTCACTGCCCGCCCCTCTCCTTCTCCCTCTCTCCCACTCATCTTCTGCTGCCTTTCCACCCTCCGCCCTGGGTGATGGAGCAGGAAGCCCTCCCAGGTTTCTCACCTTAGTCTTGGACTTCCCAGCCTCCAGGACTGTGAGGAAATAAGTCCATCCTCTTCATAAATTACCCAGCCTCGGGTATTCTGTTATAGCAGCACAAAACAGACCAATAAACTACCACTTTATGATGAAATGTGTCCTACTTTAGCCGGGAGTGGTGGCGCACACTTGTAATCCCAGTACTTGGGAGGCTGAGACCAGAGGATCCGGGTTCTCGGCCAGCCTCAGCTACTTAGTGAGGCTTTCTGCAACTTAGTGAGACCCTGTTTCAAAATAAAGAATAAAAAATAGGGCTGGGAGTGTAGCTCGGAGGTAGACTGCCCCTGGGTTCAATCCCCGTACCACCAAAAAAAAAAAAAGAAAGAAAGAAATGTGTCCTACTTTTAGCTAAAGCTGAAGCACCCTTTATGAAAGGGGTTTGGGCAACAGAGATCTTGCCTGTTTTGCCTCCTGAGAGGAAGGACACCTCTGGCCTTGACTGGCCATCTGGCGTCCCCGTGGAGATGAGCACAGGACACTCCCTGCAGCATGGAAGGCTACTATCCTGCAGGGTCCCTGCTCAAGACCCCAGTAAGCAGCCTTGTGCGGCTACCCCCACCCACCCCGCGGGAGCCAGGAGGATGCAACTCACCTTGTCCCTCCTCAGGCCTCTGAAGATCTGGCTGGGCTCCTCTGCCCCAGGCCCTGCCAGTACCAAGCAGGACTCTCCAGGGCAGTGGAGAGGGCTGGCCCAGGGCGGCCCTGGCTTACCCCTGAGCAGCATCAGAGATGAGAAATGCCATTTCTGCTGGGACCCCAGGCAGCAACCACCAGGGTTTGGAAGGTGTTTTGTTGCTCAGACCCACAAAGGAACATTTAAGACCCACTGCTGTGCCCGGACCCCCCCGTGGCCCCGAGAAGTCAGTTTTCTTACTGAGGCAGTCCGCGGAGGCAAGGAAAAGGCTAGGAGCAACTGCAGCACCGTTTCATTTGTTCATTCAACTGTAGAACCCCTTCATTCATTCAACAAATGTCTGTTGAGTGTACTGTGCACCGGGTCCTGCTAGAGTCAGCCGTAGCTGAGAGCCAGGCTCTGGAGGAAGCAGGAGGCAACGCCAGTGAACGGCCTCTTTGAGGCCACGGAGGACCACGAGGAGCCCAGCGGGGAAGAGCAGGCTAGACAGAGGAAGGGCCGGGCAAGGGTCCTGGCTGATGGGCCACACTGGAGGGCGAGGGCATGCGGCTCTCTCCCGCTGCAGGTCGGGAAGCAATGGAGGATGGGGGGCACTAAGTGACCTCTGCTCTGTCCCCGGAGACCTGACCCTCCTCCTTCCAAGAGATGCGGCCCTTTGTCCTGGCGGCCGTGGCCCAGGCTGGGCCTTGGTGCTGGGCAGAGGTGGTGAGACTCACAGCATCAGCTATGGAACTTGCGTTCTGAGCTTTGCCGTGTGGGGGAGTGCACTTCACCCCCACCCTGGCATTGATGCCAGTGTTTTCTGTGATAAGCTCTGTCCATGCATTACTCGATGACCTCGGCATTTGCCCTGTTCCTGTGTACGCCATGCCTCTGTCACAAGGCAGGCTCATTAAGAGGGTCTAAAGGAAACTCAACGTGCTGGATATGGTGGTGTCCATTTGTAATCCCAGGTACTGGGGAGGCTGAAACAGGAGGACCACAAGCTTCAGGCCAGCCTGGGCAACTTAGCAAGACCCTGTCTCAAAATAAATAATGAAAGGGCTGGAGATGTAGCTCAGTGGTAGAGCGTTTGCCTAGCATGTGTGAGATCCTGGGGTCTATCTCCAGCACTGCAAAAAAAAGGAAAGGAAAGGAAAGGAAAGGAAAGGAAAGGGAAGGGAAGGGAAGGGAAGGGAAGGGAAGGGAAGGGAAGGGAAGGAAAGGAAAGGAAAGGAAAGGAAAGGAAAGGAAAGGAAAGGAAAGGAAAGGAAAGGAGAGAGGGAAGGAGGGAGGGAAGAAACAGAGAGAGAGGGAAAGAGAAAACAAAAAAGAGACCCCCCTGGCTTTCCAGGCAGGGCTATTTGCTTTGGGCGGTTGCATGGGATCGCGTGGGAAGTTGGCTCCTCCAGCGTTCCTCTTCACCCCCTCCCTGGGGTCAGCATCCAGAGCGGGGCACCCATCTCATCTCTCCCCAATGTATGTGCCTTCTCAGGATCATCCCAGGGGTGGGATCCAGGGCCGGTGCGTAAGCTCATTATGAGACTGGGAATGGACCACCGAGGTGACGGCTGGGATGGAGCCGTTGGCCGGGCTGTGTCTAATGGAAATGGAAAGGTCCTCTTTCTTGAAGAAGCAAGGGACAGAAGACGTCTCCCCACAGTCCAACTCCAACACGAAGAGGAATTAAAGAGCTAAGACAGCAGGTGTCCCTGTCAGCTTGGGACAAGCCTGCCCCCCTCTCTGTTCCTCCGTGCCCCATACTTACCCTAAGTATTCCTGCTTGTGGAGGGTTGAGCTGTGGCCCCCAAATATACATCTGTCCAGAGCCTCAGCCTGAGAGCTTGTTCAAACACAGGTTTTTGCAGATGGGATTCAGTTAAGAATCCTGGGATGTGATTATCCTGGGTTAAGTGACCAGTGTCCTCACAAGGGACAGAGAAGAGATCCAGAGAGAAGAGGAGGAGACCATGCGAAGACAGGCAGAAATGGTGGGATGTCTCCACAAGCCAAGGGGCGCTGAGCACTGCTGGAGGGAGGACTGCAGAGCACCTCGGGGAGGAGCAGCTGCGTGGGCCCGGGAGCTTGGAGCGCATGCGTTTCTGCTGATCTAAGCATCTGAGGCTGTGGTCATCTGTTACAGCAGGTGCAGAGCATGCACGCCAGTCCGCTGTGAGCTCCGCTCCTGTACTATGAGATCACGAGTCTCCGCGGAAACATCTGTCCACTAATTAGTCACCTCTGTGCCCTCAACCTCGCACACAGTAGGTGCTCATTAAGAGCTCCTTACAAGCACTGGAGCTTGATCCCAGGGCATCTCCTGGGATATCACTGGTGGGGACAGAGGAGACCTCTCTGAAGTTGTTTCCCAGAAGGAAGAGGAGCCCAGGAGGATGTGATTGAGGGAACTAAGGAGAGGGTGTAGGGGAGAGAGGGAACTAAGGAGAGGGTGTAGGGAAGAGTCCTGCAGGTCTTTCTAGACAAGGCAAGATGCAGGGCGATCTTGTGGAGGGGCAGGCCCTGTCCAGTGTCACTCACATCCCCGAAGCAAGTGCTTGGTCTCCAGTTATGGAGGGAGCAAACTTCAGTACAGGAAAGGACTCCACTGTCGACCGGCTCTGGGACACCCTAGCAGAGGAGGCCTGACAGGGGGCAGGGGAGGGTGGGCAGAAGAGGACAAATAATACGATCAAAGAGGCGCCTGGGACGCAGCTGGGCGCTGCCTGGCAGAGCTGCACTCGGCTCCGTTCCCTCCCGCTCCTCCCCGAGGGGAGACTGGTGTTCCTTTAAGTCCTCATGTGTCGAACACCTGTCTCCTCCCAAAACCTACAAGGATGCCATTAATAACAGTTAATATTTATTTAGTACTCTGCGATAGGCTGTGGGCTGAGAGGGTGACGTAAATTAGTTCACTTTATTTTCCGCAAATCTTGAGGACGGTCTAGTCTTTCTCTATAATGAAGACGAGAACAATGGGGCCGGAGAGGCAGGAGACTGGCTGCAGGCGGCAGGGGGAAGGAAGCGCTGGACTACCGGGGACCCTGGCCCTTTGGGGAAGCTCCTGGCCCCATGTCCCCAGCCGACAGTGTAGCACCTGTCAACCACCCGCTCAGGGAAGAAATCAGTGCAGAAGTGTGGGTGGGCAGGTGACTGCACCCCTGGCCTGGGACACAGGCTGCTATTAAAATGGGACTTCTCCAACAGCACAGAGCTCATCACCTGCCCTGTGCCCACAGTGAGGCCTGGAGGGGCAGACCCCAGCGCCTCCCCACCATGTGCAAACCAGAGGGTGCAGAAACCGGGCTCTCAGACCCCGCCTCTGCATCGCTGGGGAGCCGGCTGTCATGGTGGGCCTTGGAAAGGGCCCACCGCAAGCACATGCTGAGCCCCCCTGGCAGCAGGGCATGGGTGTTAAGAAACTCTTGGTGGTAAAGCTCTCGACCCACATGGTAGCTGGGCACAGGAACTGTTGGTCTGCACACGCACATGCCTCTGGAGGACAGGCCAGGGCAATTCAGCCACTCCTAATAATAATAACGATTATTATTAGTGTATGTGAGGGGGTGTGGGGATTGAACCCGGAGGCATTCTACCTCTGAGAGCTATGCCCCAACCACTATTTTATTTTTTGTTTTGAAACAGGGTCTTTCTAAGTTGTTGAGGATCTTGTTAAGTTGCTGAGGCTGGCCTCAAAGCTGTGATCCTCCTGTCTCAGCCTCCCAACTACTGGGATTACAGGTGTGTGCCACCATGCCCCGCTTTAGCCCCTCCGGAGCATGGTGCTGGGGCCTCCAGCCGAAAACCCAGGAACCCGCTCTTTGAGGTGCAGATGCAATGGGGGGCTAGTGCTTATGAAGTCCCACTGTGCCTAAAGAGTTGAACCCCACCACGCCTGAGAGGCATGCTGTAACATCATTTTATAGGGGGCGGAATAAGATAAAACAGTGCAGTAGAATCACAGCATCCTGGGGCTCAAGGTCAGGTGACAGAAAGCTCTGGGTGTGGGGCAGACACCCGGGCCTGGCACTGGAGGCGAGGACAGGGGTTAGCTCTGCCACAATGCACTGGTGCTTACAACAACCCCCCGCTGTACCCCAATGTGCAGGGGACCCTGATCCTTCATCTGCAGCTCCGGAGAACCCCCAAAGCCTGGCTCACCCAGAAAAGCACCGATGTCTCCCGGGAGGCTACAGTGTGTACCATCCAACATGGTCCTTAGCACAGAGGGTCCCCAGGATAGAAGGTCACAGAGACCTGCCTGTGCCGATGCCCTGGGAGAGCCCAGGGTTGGGCGCAGCGATGTGCTCAATCCCATCAGTGCTCTCTGTCCTGTGGAAGGCTGCGGACCGCTCTGCCCCGCCAGCAGGAGTCCACTGGCTCTGGGGTCTGTGTGCACCTGTTTTCAATGTACTTTGAGCTTCCCCTCTTGCCTCCAGGTGGGCTCACAGCCCCTTTCACCACCTGTGCAAGACCCCTTCATCTAGCCCACCTGGTACCCCAGAACCTGACAGACAAATTGCGAGTGAACTGAACTAATTATGCCCAGAGGGAGGGCTGCCCGGGACTCCTAGCGTGAGCAATGAGAGGGAAAGTGGGGGCGCCTGCTCTGCCCCTGGCGCAGAGCCCGTGAGCCCAGCCCCTTCCTGCCCCAGGTGTGCAGTCACCTGGCTAAACTCTTGGCGAAGAGAAAGGCGTCCTCATGGCTAGCGGAGAGCGCTTCTGTGCCCTGCTGGGGGAGGGAAGCTCTTCCCAGGATTTATGCAGCCCCTTTCTCCAAGGAGCCCACGGCTTACAAATCCCATCATTTCAGCCTTTTATATACTCATTACAGTGGTTTGGGAAACATTTCAAAATTAGACAAGCATTAGCTCAGCTTATAAAATTAAAAATAAACCGTAACAGCTTTAATGATGCTGTATTAAATGCCAGGCCTAATAATACCTCACATTTCTTTAATACTTTATGGCTTTAAACACACTTTTAAATAACTTTGCATCTTGTACGGTTTTCAGAACAACCCCGTCTGGCGCGAGCAGGAGCTGCTAGCCCGTGCCTCCTGCGCCTGGGGCGGCCGGCGGAGTGTGCTGGGCTGGACTGGAGGAAGGGCTGGTTTCCTGATTCCCGGCTGGGGCTTCTGCGTGGATCCAGGGACAGGTTCAAGTTCCCAGTGAGATGCTAGAACCTGCACAGTTAGGATCATGGTGCCTGAACCCCCTCCTTCGACCCCCACATTGACCTCCTGCCCTTGCTTTCTCTTTTCTTTTCTTTTTCTCTTTTGGTACTAGGGATTGAACCCAGGGACATTCTACCTCCAAGCTACACCCCCAGCCCTATTTTATTTTGTATTTGATAAAAGGGTCTCGCTAAGTTGCTGAAGGTCTCACTAAGTTGCTGAGGTGGGCCTCCAACCTGCGATCGCCTGTTTCAGCCTCCCTAACTACTGGGATGACAAGCGTGCCCCACCACGTCCAACCAGTTTTTGATTCTTCAGGCCACAGCTCTGGGTAGAATCCCCCCACATCGACATGGGAGCTGCAGGAGGATAGAAGACAGGAACTTCAGAGTCTCCCCACTGCCTCTCACAGCCCCATGTAGAGACTGGCTGGGAGGACAGGAGGAGGCTGAACTCAAAACCTCCATGTGGAGGCTGGTCAGGAGGATGGACGGAGAGGCTGACCCAGCTCAGTGGAGGACCCCCACACAGAGCAGAGCTCTGGGGCCAATTTCATCCTCCCCTCCCTCCTCGTAGGTGGCCTGGCCCTCCAGTCATCCCAGTGTCCCCAGCACCTGAGTCTTATCATCCAGAACTTTCCCTGGGCACCCCGGGCTTATGTTCTATTTTTTTTTCTTGGTTCATGGTGATTGGAGGGACTCTAGACAAAGGAGGAGAAACCTTAGTTGAGTGAAGAAGGTGACCTAACTGAAGGAGATGGGAGGGGGGAAGAGGGAAACACCTCAATGGACATGATGAACATTCACAAACTTATCAAAGTCAATCACTATGCTGAGCAAGGGAAGGAGGGAAGGGGGAGGGAATAGGGTGGGAACGGGGAGGGCTAAGTGAGCGCTGTGTGCATGTATGCCTCTACCACCCTGAACTTCATCAAGATGTATGATTACAATGCACCAATAAAAGAAATAAAATAAATGGAAGGTAAGCTAGAGTGAGAATTTGTATATAACACCTTTATAAATTGGAAATTATATGTGCATGTATATTTGCATAAATAAGCCTACCCAATGCTCTATTTAAAAAAAATAAATAAAAGATGAAAGGGACGAATGTTAGCTCCCTTGGGCTGTTGAAAGACTCCCTTTTCCTGCAAACTCAGCCCCTGGCCTCTCTCCAGGAAGGGATCCTGTGGCCTCTTGGGAATGTCTCAGTGTCCATGTGGACTTCATTGAAGATTGCATCGAGGCAAGGTGAGAGACGGGGTCTTTTATCCCCTGGCTGTGACCTGGAAGGGACATGATTTCCTCCTTCCTGTAAGCATACAACAGAAAAAAAAAAAAAAAATTGAGGTCTCATGAACCAGAACCTGAGCTGGTCCTGCAAGGTCTGCCGTTTCGGCAGGTCCTCAGCACGGTCACAGGTGAGTCTTGGTAACATCTACCTGTTCAGGTGATTTCCCCAGCAGTCATCTGACTGTAAGGTAAGGTCTACCAAGGACAAATGTACCAGCCTTCCCCCAGATCTTGGAAAGTGAGGTTTACCAGCAACAATGCCCACAGACACCGGGGGCCTGGCAGGGGTCAAGGGTACAGCTGGAGAGGGTGCAGAGGGTGCCTGGAGTCCTCGTATCAACCCAAGCTGTGTAGCATAACTTAATTCTCTCCTGTGCCCAATGAGGACCTGTAGCCAGTCCTCAAATAGAATGGCCCCTGAAGAGCCCGCCACTGCTCCCTCTCCACTTCCTATCGCTCCTAGCATATCTTTCTCTCTTCTTCCTCTTACCACTCTCCGTGCATGCCGAAGGGCAGAGGACCTACCTCCTAAGCTACCCTGCCCTTGGCGGAGGGCTGACTGGTCCTGGACACAGCCTGTGCGTCTGTGAAATGGGTCCAGGAGTCTTTTCTATCAGGATGTTTGCCTTGTCTCCCATATTTATTTGTTTTAATGCCTACATTCTTGCTCTAGGCATTATGACCCTCAGATCAAATTTCTAATCTCAAATTACCTAGTGTTATAATTTTTGCCCTGTACAGGTTACAAAGAGACCTTGTAATTTTTAGGAGGAGCATTTTACCAACTATACTGCCAGGACTAAATGTGGCGATTTTATAAATATCTATAGTCATTTTAGTATAATAACATACTACGATATAATAGATTTTTAGTATAAAAATAAAACAGGCTAATATAATTTGTTTATATTGGGCATAAATGATTCGGAATAGGGTTTCAAAATATCTGTGTAATTATCTGAGTGGGGAGGCAATGTTTTAATCCATATCAGAACATAGATTTATTTTAGTTGGTTACAAATGCTTAGCAGATGCAGGCTGTTTTATAATCCTTGCCTCTGGATCAATGTAGCAGAGGGATAAAGATATCATTTGAAAATAAATTTAAAGTAAGAATAACTTTACCAAAGTATTATCAAAGTCTAAGTCAATCACACCGAGGGCCAGCCTCTACAATAACGTCGAATCTCCAACTTGCCATTTTCTGATGGCTAAAAAATATCATGATACATATCCCAAAGCTGCATACTTATCACAATTTTTGCTAGATTTGAAGGATTTTCTTTCCACAGAATGTAGTTTATTTCTTATTTGTATTGCCAATTTTGTTTTAAGTTTTCTTGGATTTATCACAATCTCATTTTTAAAATAAACATTTTTAAAATTTTGAATACTTTTAGGTTTACAAAAAAGTGTGAAAAATAGAATAAATAGTTTCCACAGACTCTACATCCAGTCTCTCCTATTTTTAAATCATACATTAGTATATGGTATTTGTCACATTAGTGAGTCAGTATTGACACACTAGTACTATTTAAAGTCCACACTTATTCGAATCTTAGTTTTTAGCTTTTCTGCCCCAGGGCACCATCCAGGCTCCCAAGTCACATCTAGTGGCCATGTCTCCTGAGGCTCCTCCGGGGGACAGTTTCTCAGACTTCCCCCTTTTTGTTGAGCGTTGGCAGTCTGAGGGGGGTGGTCAAGTGTGTCGTAGGATCACCCTGCCTTGGGATGTGTCCCAGGGTTTCCATTACCAGCCTGGGGTTGTGAGTTTGCAGAGGAGACCAAAGAGGTAATGCGTTGTCTTGTCTCAGCACACTCGGACCAGACTGTGTCCCCAGCAGGACCTGTCATTGGTGATGCTGAGCGGGGTCACTGGGCGAAGCGTTTGTCAGCTCTCTCCACTGTGAAGTTCTCTTCACCCCGTTTTTCATACCATAGTCTTTGGTGACTGTCTTCACACACAGCCTGAGCTTCAGGAGAATGGAGTTATGCATGTACACATGAGTTATGGGGTACCTACATAAAGTATTTCAGATTCATTGGCATGGGAGAGTCACCCCTCTTTTCTCGTGTATTCTTTTTTATTCCATCGCTTACATCATTATGAACTCATGGATAGTTTACATGTTGGATTATAATCTAACGCTACTTTATTAACTTTGTTGGCAAAAATGTTCTATATTTGGCCATTGGAAGCTCTTTCAGTTGGCTTCTATGCCCATTTTATATGCCCTGTCATTGCATTGTGTGTGTGTGTGTGTGTGTGTGTGTGTGTGTGTGTGTGTATGTGCCTGTGTGTGTGTGTGTGTGTTTAGTACTTTCCTACTTCTGCCATTCCAAGAAGCTCTAAGCACATCTTGTGTGGACATATCCTGCCCCGGTTCCAGAATAAGACATTTCTCCAATAAGTCCTGGTTCCTTTTTATGGAAAGCGGTTCCTTTGTATGGAAGCCAAGGTCTAGATGGCCATTATCCTATAGCTACCGGTGTGCCATTGCTTCTGATAGCATAAAAATGTACGGGCATTTACTTACCCGTTCATAGATCCATACGTATACACATTCCTGCCTGTGCCTGTCTGTACCTAGACTGAAAACGAGTCCACGCTGAGCTCTGCATCTCTGGCCTTTTCCATGTGGATCATTCTGTCTGACTTCCTCGCGAACTCTAACCTCAGACTCCAACAGGGAGAAACCATGCAACTGTTCTCTTTCAATGGGCACACAGGGCGGTTTCAGAAGTGCTGATTTACGTTGGCGTGGAAACAACTGTGTCACTTAGAGTAGAGTGCTTGTCCACAGCAGCTTTCGTGTCCTCAGCCTTGGACTCCAATCTTCTCAGGTTACTCAGGTCACATCTTTCCCCCCACCCTTTTAATGAGGTTGCAATGCATATTTAAATGCAGCTACACACATTAAAGATGACCTTTGTGCTATAAAGTTCAGTGGGTTTTGAGACATGCGTCGCTCTGTGTCCACCATCGTTGTACCCTGCATAATAGTTGATTGTTCTAAAAGAATACTCTGCACTTCCTCTGCTCGGTCCACACTTCCAAACCCTGAGCCCCTGGCAGCCACTGAAAGGGTTACTGTCTCTGCAGTTTTGCCTGTCCCTAAGCGCCATCTCATTAGAATCATGTAATACGTCGGAACATTTTCAAACTGGCATCTTTTGCTTCGAAATGTGCACTTGAGATTTATCCATACCTTTTTGTGGCTTGATTTTTTTTTTTTTTTTGCGGTACCGGGGATTGAACCCTGGGGCGTTCTACCTCCACGCTACACCCCCGGCCCTATTTTTTATACTTTATTTTGAAACCGGGTCTCATGAAATTGCAGAGGGCCTCACTAGGTAGAGAGAGAGACACACACACACACACACACAAAGAGAGAGAGAGAGAGAGAGAGAGCGAGCTGAGGTTGGCCGTGAACCTGGATCCTCCGGTCTCCGCCTCCCAAAGTACTGGGATTACAAGCGTGCGCCACCACACCCGGCCAAGCTTGATCGTTTTTTGTGTCACTGAATAATGTGTTGTCAGATGGAGCACATTGTGCTCCTCAGTTCACCCATCGAGGGCCATCATGTTTGTTTCCAGTTCTTTTTGAAATTTTAAATGCCCTTTATTAAGTACATATCATATCTCTCATACTTATGTAAGAATTTTGCATCTGACTTCTCAATTTTTTTATTGATACATGATAACTGCACATGGGATTCATTGTGAGATATGTATATTCATTGTGATATCCACGCACATGACATAATTTGGTCAATTTCATTCCCCAGTATCTCCCTATTCTTGTCCCTCTTGTCCCTCTTCCCTACCCCCCCCCACATCCTCCAGTTTACTGGTCTCCCTTCCATATTTTTATTTATTTATTTATTTATTTATTTATTTATTTATTTATTTTTGGTACTGGGGATGGAACACAGGGGCATTCTACCTCCGAGCTACACTCCCAGCCCTATTTTAATTTTTTATTTTGAAACAGGGTCTCTCTAGGTTGATGAGAGTCTCACTGCTTGCCGAAGCTGTCCTCAAACCTGCAATCCTCCTTTCTCAGCCTCCCAAGTACTGGAATTCCAAGTGTGCGCCACCATGCCTGGCTTCCCTTCCATTTTAATGCGGTCCCTTTTTATTCCTTTATTCTTTCTATCTTCCACATCTGAGAGAAAACAAACAAGGTTTGATTTTGGAGTCTGGTTTATTTCACTCAGCATGATATTCTCGAGTTCTTTCCACTTACCATTAAATGCAATATTGTTGTTCTTCATGGCTGCGTAAAACTCCATTGTGTGTATAGACCACCTTTTCCTTACCCAGTCGTCTGTCGATAGAAACCTAGGTTCTTCTATAACTTGGCTACTGTGAATTGTGCTGCTATAAACACGGGTATGCCTGGATCACTATAGTATTCCGGCATTAGTTCTTCTGCATAAACACTGAGGAGTGGTATGGCTGGGTTCCATTCCTTGTCTTTTGGGGAATCTCCATGCTAACCTCCATCGTGCTTCTACTCCTTGATGTTTAGGAATCAATCGAGCTTCTGTGAATATTTGCATACGGGGTTTTCATTTGCTCCTTTATAGACATGAATTTTCAAGTCAGCTGGGTAACCCGTGGAGCATGCTGGGTGGATGATATGGTAAGATTGTTCAGCTTTGCAAGACACTCCCAGACTGCCTTCCAAAGTGGCTGTACCATTTCACATTCAGCCCAGTAATTTATACAAGTTTATGTTGCTCGGATGTTTCCAGAAATTGATATTGTCGTTTTCTTATTTTAGCCATTCCATTGTAAGTGTGTACTGGGTCACATAGTTATTTTAGCTTGTAATTCTCTAATGGCAGGTAGTACGGAGAATCTTTTCCTTTGCTCATTTCCCACATGCATATTTCCCTTCATGAGGCATCTATTCAAATATTTTACCCACTTCCTAACTGAGTTTCTTGTTTTCTTATTGTTGAGTTTTAAGAATTAAATCTCTTGAATTTTGGGGACAAGTCTCTCTCAGATTTGTGTCTTGCAAATATTTTTCCCAGTCTGTGGCTCCTCTTAACAATACCTTTTACAGAGTAGATGGCTTTAATTTTAAGATGAACTTATCAATTTTTATTTCCTAGATCATGTTTTGTGGTTGTTGTTGTTGTGTCCAATATACATCAGCAAATCCAAAAATCACATGTAATTTTTATGAGGTCACCGTCCCTCCTCCTGTCTTCTTATGTATTTTTCCTCGTTCTGTGTCTATAGTTTTGCATTTATCTTTTAGATCTATCATTTTGAGAAGGTTTAAAGTCTACATCTAGGTTTAGTTTTTTAAAATATAGACAGTCAGTTGTCACAGCACAATTTGTTGAAAAGACTATCCTTTCTATATTCAGTTACTTTTGCTCCTTTGTCAAAGTTAATCAACTACATCTCTGGGCTCTCCATCAATTCCATTGATCTTTCTGTTTATTCTTTTGCCAGAAAAACATTTTTTGTATTTTTGTAGCTTTAAAGTTCAGTCTCGAAATCAACTAATATTCGGCCTCCAGTTTTGTTCTTCTTCTTCAATATTTAATTAGCTATTCTGTATCTTTTGCCTTTTCATATAAACTTTAGAATAAGCTTGCTGGTATTTTCAAATGAACCTGCTAGAAATTTGAGTTGGATTGTAATGAAGCTGTAGATATATTTTTTAAAAAGATTGACATTTTTAACAATATTGAGTCTTTGAATCTATGAACAAACGGTATCTCTCCATTTATCTAGACATTATTTGTTTTATACATCAGTATTTTATAGTTTCCCTCATATAAATTTTATATGTTTATTGTCAGATTTGAATCTAAGTAAGTATTTGAAGCATTGATATTATTATAACCAGCATTATTTTTCATACCAAATATGTATACTTACTTTTTATTCATTTTTCTTGTCTTATTGCATCAGCTGGGATTTCATTTGATAGTAGGAGTATAAAGAGAAGACATTCTTACCATATTCCCAATCATACGAAGAAAAGTCCCATTTCTCACCATTAAGTGTGAGACTGGCTGTAGCTTTTTAAAGATGTTCTGTGGGGAGTTCAGAAAGTTCCCCTCTATTCATAGCTTGATGAGAGGTTTTGTTTTATCACAAGTGAATGTTGGATTTTTTTCAAACACTTTTAGCATTAATGTATATCACATGAGTTTTCTCCTTTTGATACTCTATGTGATGATATCCTATTGTCTGGCTTTTGGATGTAGAATTAGTCTTGCATACTGGACTATATCTCACTCAGTCAATGTATAATTATCTTACACATTGGTGATTGGACTTGCTATTCTGTTGAGATTTTTCTTTTCAGTGCTGGGAATTGAACCCATTTTATAGATGATTGGTGCCATTTTTCTCCTTAAGTATTTGGTAATACTCACCAATTGAATCATCTGGGCATTGCTTTTGTCTTCTTGCTTATGTTATTGTTGTTGTAGGTTTATTGATTTAATTAATAATTCAATTTTTAATTTAACTCATTTGATAGATTTATGCCTATATGAACCTATTCATGTGATTCATTTCATATTGTGTGGGTTTCTGTGGCTTGCGTTTGTCAAAAAACTAGTTCGTTTCATCTAAAATACCCAATGTGTGGGCTTGGAGTTGTTTATATACTTCTGTTTTCAATTTCATGTCCTGGGTTTAGTCACGCTGACCCTGCTTTTGTTTATGAAAATGATAATTTGCATCTCCTCTCTGTCTCAATTCACTAATTAGAAGCTTAGCAATATTATGAAACTTTTCAAAGAAATAACTTTTAATTTTGTTGATTTTCTCCATTGTTTTCCTGGCTCTTCTTCACCGGTGTCTGCTCTATTTATTGTTATTTCTTTTCTCACTCTTATTTTAGGTGTAATTTTCATTATTTTCTCTAGATTCTGAATGTGGGGGTTTGGATTACCAATTTTAGATATTTTAATATACTTTTACTGGCGCATTGTAGTCTCACATCATAATGAAGTTCATAGTGATAGGGACATACATGCACACACCACTTGGTAAACTTTCCCCTGGCTCCCCTACCCCCACTCTCTCCTCTTCTCCATACATGATATTGAGATTGGCATTGATAATTTCACACATGTACATAATGTGAGTGGAAGTGTTTCCTTCATTAATTCTCCCCCACACCCTCTCCTAGACCCCCTCCATTTCTCCACTGGGGTTTCTCCTCCCTTATCTAAAGTTCCTCTTGTATCTTGATTACTCCCTAGCTTCCACATATGAGAGAAAACATATGACCCTTCACTTTTCTGTGACTGGCTAATCTCACTTAACACAATGTTCTCCAGGTCTATCCATTTTCCTGAAAATGACATATTTTTTTTCTTCTTTATTGCTGAGTAGAATTCCACTGTGTGCATATCTCATGATTTTGTAATCCATTCACCTGTTAATGGAAAACTAGGTTGGTTCCACGACTTGGCTGTTGTGAAGTGTATTTCTATAAACATGGACATACATGTATTGCTATAATATTGTGATTTCAGTCCCTTTGGAAAGATACCCCGGAATGATGTAGCTGGATCATATGGTGGATCCACTCCATTTTCTGTGATATGCATTTAATCTTACAAATTAATAAATTTTACAAATTTTGATATCATATTAATTTTATTTAGCTCAAAGTTCTTTATTTAAAATTTCTGCTCTGATTTCTCCTTCAATCACTGTGTCATTGAGAAGGGTAATGTCAGATATGCAAATATTCCGGACTCTTGCAGCTGTCAACTTCTAATTTGATTCTCTTGTTTCCTGAGGGCAGACATGTGTAATTTCTCATATTTTACATGTGGGTAGGGGGTAGGTGTGCTTACGGCCTGGAAAGTGGTCTCTCTTGGTGAATGTTCAATGTGAACTTGAGAGGAATGTATAGCCACCATTGTTGGATGGAGTGTTCTATAAATGTCAATGAGATCCATTGATTGCTAGTGACATTCAGCTCAGCTATACCTTCAATAGTTTTCTGCCTGCAGACAGGGGGGTGTTAAAGTTTTCCGGTGTATTACACCGAAATTTGTCCATTTCTTCCTTCACCTTTTGCCTGAAGTGTTTTGACACTTTGTTGGGTATATACACTTTTAAAATTGTTATATGTTTTGTAGAATTGATTCCTTTATCATTATATAATGCCCTTCTTTATCCCTGAAAATTTTCTTGTTTAGAAGTCTGATTTGTCTAAATAATATAACTACTCCAGCTTTCTGTTAATTAGTAGTAACATGATATATCTTCCTCCAGGCCTTTACTTTTTTTTTTTTTTTTTTTTGCAGTACTGGGGATTGAACCCAGGGGCGTTCTACCTCCGCGCTACACCCCCGGCCCTATTTTTTATTCTTTATTTTGAAACCGGGTCTCACGAAGTTGCGGAAGGCCTCACTAAGTAGAGAGAGAGAGAGAGAGACAGAGAGAGACAGAGAGAGACAAAGACGGAGACAGAGAGAGAGGGAGAGAGAGAGAGAGAGAGAGAGAGAGAGAGAGACCTGAGGCTGGCCGCGAACCCGGATCCTCCGGGTTCAGGCCTTTACTTTTATCCTATCCAAGCCTTTTTATGTAAAGTGGGTATCTTATAGATAATATGTCCTTTGAATTCTCTCTTTTTATCCACTGGCAATCTCTATCTCAATTCATATATTTAGACCATTCACATTTAAAGTGATTTTTATATAATTGCATTAATAACTAATAACTATTATGTTTGTGTTTTAATTGCACTTCTTCTTGTTTCTTTTTAACTTTCCCTCCTTCTCCTTCTTTTCCTCCTCCTCCTCCTCTTCTTTCCTCTTCTCTTTGTTGTCTTTGGTTTCAACTGACCATTTCAAAAGATTCCATTCTATCTCCCTTCTTCGTTTATCTATTACACTCATTTAAAATACTTTTAAACTTTGCTTCCATTGAGTAGAGTACTAGATTCACATTTGTAGCTAATCCAAATCCACCATCAAATAGCACTATAGTGTTTTATGTACAGCACAGGAGCTTCAAAAAGCATGCCCCCCCAATTACTTCTGCCATTCCACTAATCTGTGAACTATAATCACTCTCATCACTTTGAACAGTTACCCTTTGAATCAATTAAGAGTAAATGAAACAAAAGATCTGTTTTATCCTCATCTATTTCTTTCCCAATGCCCTTCCTTCCTTTATGGGGTCTGAGTTTCTTGCCCGTGCCATTTTGCTTCTCCCTGAAGAACTTCTAAACATTCTCCCTGAAGAACTTCTAAACATATCTTATGAGGCAAGACATTCGGTGATGAATTCCCTCAATTTTTGTTTCTCTGAAAAAAGTCAGCATTTCTTTTTTACCTTTTATTTTAATTTTCAAACAATTTTGCTTTATTTATTAATGTTTATTTATTGTGTACATCAATGAGGCTCAGTGTGATATTTTAGTACATGCATAGAACATGGACTGATCAAATTCAGCCTACCTTTATCCACTTGATGTCTCCCCTCCCGCCCCCAGTTCCCAGCCTCTAGTAATCTCTATTCTACATTTAGGTCAATATTTCTTAGCTTCCACCTATAAAAGTGAACATTTCACTTAACATAATGTCCTACAGTTCCATCTACTTTGCTGCAAATGAGACTTCATTCTTCTTTATGGCTGAGTAATATTTTATTGTGTATTTATACTACATTTTCTTTGAAGGGTGATTTTATTGAATACAGAATTATGGAGCTTTTTAAAATTAACACTTTAAATATTCTACTCTACTTTTCTCTTGCCATCATGGCTCCTGGCAAGAAGTCTACTGAAATCATATCCTTGTTCTCATATAGGAGAGATGTTATATTTTTCTCTGGCTTCTTTCAAGTTTCTCTATTTGTCTTTGGTTTGCTGATGTCTGAATATAATGAATGTGATATGCCTGGAGGTAAATATTCTCTCTTTTATATCCTGCTTGTTATTCAGTGGATCTGTGGTTGGGTACCTATCATATAATTCTGGAATGTTCTCAGCCATTGGTGCTTCAGATTTTTTTCCTGCTTTGTTCTGCCTTTTCTTTCTGGTATTCCAATCACACACACACACACATTACAGACGGCTACGTTCTCAAACTTTGTGTCTTCTAGAAATTCATATGTTGAAATCTAATCCCCAGAGTAATTTTATTTGTAGGTGGGACGTAATGAATCATGGGGTTAGAATCATGGTGTTAGTGTCGGTATCAAGAAGCCAGAGACAGAGATTTCCTGCTTCATCCACTCTGTGAGGACAAACAGTCAGAAGTCACCATCCACGACGCAGGAAATGGATCCTGACTAGAAACGGAATGTACCACCCCTGATAGTGGACTTCCAGCCCCCAGAACTGTGGGAAATAAATTTCTGTTCTTTATAAACCACCCAGACTAGGGTGTTTTGTTAGAGCAACTGGAACGGGCCAAGACACACCTTTTGAAATTGTCCCTCAATTCTTAGATGTTCCATTTCTTTCTCATTGTTTTTTCTCTTTGCATTTTATTTTTTTTTATTTTTTAGAAAGGAGAAATAGTTTGGTTTTATTTCTGAGGTCTTTTACACAGTGTAATAAATTTAATTAACAGTGGAGTATTGTACATTTCAACATCACTGGGAGGGTGGATCTTGAATATCATTATCAGAGAAGATGTCAAAAGTTCTAGGTGATGGATGGGCTGATTAACATGATTTCATCATTCCACACTGTATTAAAAATCACAACCTCACTTTGTAACCCATACATATACATACATATATAGCTATAGCTTGTCATTAAGTACATACATATACATGTGTATATGCATAATACTATACACACATATATACATATATATATGTGTGTGTGTGTATATGTGTGTGTATGTGTATATATATGTGTGTGTATATATATATATGTGTACATGTATATGTATATATGTACATCTATCTATCTATCTATCTATCTACATATATATATAATTTCCTTTTTTTTTTTAGCTTGACAAGTTTCTACTATCCTGTCCTCAAGCTCCCTCCTCCTTTCCCCAGTTGTGTCTGAAACAGAGAGCTCCTGAATTTCCTCACACTGAGAATAAAAACTTCCTCATGCCGAGGACAGACGCCAAGGAAATCAAGACTGACATGTTCTCTGGCTAAGCACAGCCTTGCTAAATCTACCGATGTATATCACCTGGCTTGTGTTTCTATAAATTGTAACCGCTTCTATGGGACCAGCGGAGACGCAGCCTAGCTGCCTCTCCCCAGTCTGATCAAACTGCATAAAATGTATGTTTCTGTTTTTCATCCTTTGCCATTTCTGATGTGGGCACGTGGACCGGTCGGCCCCCTGGGATCCACGCAGGGTCCCTGGGCGAGGCCACTGATGTGCCCATCGGAGGGAGGTGCTCTGGTTTCTGGCACCAATTTTTGGTTCGGATGCTTCCTTTTCGTTCTGAGGGATTCCCATCTGTTTACCGCCCCTCCCCCGGGCCATGCTTGTGCATCGTCCGGGTTTCCCAGGAGATTCCTTGCGTATTAATTATAGATATTTTAAATGCCCCGTCTTAAAATTTCAGAATCAGTGTCACATTTGACTCTGGTTCTAGTGCTGGGTTTGTCACCCGACTGTGTGCTCTGATGAACACACAGAGAATTTTGTAATGTTGCGTGAAAGCTGGCCATGCCGCACTGGGTCAGAGGAGCTGAGGTCAATAGGATTTGGGCGTGAGCTTTGTGTTAATCTGGGTAGGAGCTGGGCTGTGTGTAATGTAATGTTTACTGTCACTACTGGTGCCTGAGCCTTCAAATTCCTCTAGTGCCCTTTCTTTGTTCCTCCTTTTAAAGAACTCTCCTTTTGAGAGAGCCAGTCCCAGGAGCTAGCAGGGCCATGCTGGTAAGTCCTGGAGCCCTGGTGGTACCATGAGCTGCGGATGTGGGGCCATTCCGGGACCTATGATTAAATCGCAGGCTTCAGAATGCGTTTCCCTGGGATGTGACCTTTGAATGTCCTTCTCAGGCTGGAGGGACTGGAATTGGGAAAGCTTCCTACGCCCACAGGAGACGAGGGTTGGTAAAGCTGTCCACCCTGGATTTCAGTCCCTGTTATGGAGAAAGTTCTGGGCACATTGCACATGGAATAGCCAACCCTTCCTGCCTCTGGGTCAGAGCCTTATGACCTCTTGCTTGAATCTTTCCCCCAAGAACTTGGTGGGCTTGCTGGATGCGATGCTGTGGGAGAATACAATTCCCTGCCCTAGACAGGTTCCCCTGACATACCGCTAGTCATTATTCAGAGGAACGGCAGCCCTCTGCTGATACAGGGATGGCTGTGAATAGGTGTCCTTTTATAAAAAGAAATTGACATTTATCCGTGTTCATTAATTACACAGCAGGTTTCAATCTGACACCCCCCTTTTCTGCGGAGGAGGGGTCTTTCCACAGGGAGACGAGTCCTCTGGTGCAGCAGAGGACTACAGGTGGCTGCGACACGGAGGACTTCATCCGCATCAGGAGGCAGCCCTGGTCCAGGCGCCTCCTCCTCTCTCCTTGTGAAGAGGATTATAAACCTCCGGGTGACCCGGGGCTTGGGGTTTTCAGTTCCTTTCATGTGATGTCCTCATGCATGATACTAAATTTTTATGTCATTGTTACCTGTTGGTTTGTGTAGAATCAGTTTATTTCAGAGGCTCAATTATAAAATCTGTGGAAGAGGGTGGGAAATTCTCTTCACCCCTGCAAAGCTCCAGGAATTGTGGGGTCCCCTAACACTGGCCCTAGGGAGTTTCTGGTCCTCATAACAAGCCTTTGCCACTTGTCAGGATAACCATGTACACATTCCCACCTGTCTGAAGTTCCAGCAGCTTCTGCCCCAGGTGGCAGATTGTAATTTCAACCACTTGGATTAGCCCATCACTCAGATTTCTGGATAATAGTTCACCTGTGACCTCAGCTCTCTGATGAGCTAAGAAAAGCTAACCTTTGTCAGTGTTGTCTTCTTCTGGGGCAGGAGGCATGACTTCTCAGCTCTTGACCAGGAAGAGCTGAAACCAGAAATCCCTTTGATAGGACTTTGGTGAAGACACTCTGAAAGCAACTTGGAAATGTGTACCTGGATGCAAAGTCAGTAACTATGACTTGACTGGACTTTTATTTATTTGTTTATTTATTTATTTTTGCAGTACTGGGGATTGAACCCAGGGGCATTCTACCTCCAAGCTATACCCTTAGCCCTATTTTGTTATTCTTTGTTTTGAAACAGGGTCTCACTAAGTTACAGAGGGCCTCACTAAACAGCTGAAACTGGCCGCAAACCCAGATCCTCTGGTCTCAGCCTCCCAAGGACTGGGATTACAAGTGTGCGCCACCATGCCCGGCTTGACTGGACTTTTAAATGAACACTTTTTAAAGATGTACCAGTGCCCCACTCTTGGTGATGTCTAAGATGGGCCTCCTGACCCCATGTACCCTCCCATCTCGCCTCAGCGACCTCCAGGCCAGGGAGGAGACCAGAGCTCGCTGAACAGCTGCCCAGGACAGGCCGGTGAATCCGAGCAGACGCAGCCTCTCTCTAAAACAAAGGACTGGTCCGCAGCAGGCGTGAGCTGGTGGCTTGAGTGTGCCTTTGAGCTGACCCAGATATCGAGTGCCCTGGGGTTCGCTTTTACAAGTTGGTTTAGTCTCAGTTGAGCATTATAATGCAATCCCTGTTGTTTTGGGGTCATGGGATTGGAAATGAAACCCCTACTCTATATTTCCGTTACAGAGAGCCTTCTGCTCTGCTGCCCTGAGATGGGCAGCTTCATGTGCTGGGGGTTTTGCCAAATTTTCCCAAAGAAAGACCCTGCCAGGGCCAATGATTTGATGACTTGATGTGTAACCCCTGCCCACTCCAGCCTGACCCCAGAAGATGTCAGGAATGGCCACATGGGGCCGCCATTCTGGTTCCCCGGCTTTCCTGCCTCTGACCTGTCAGATCTTCATTTCTCCTCCTGTTGCCCCAGATCCTGGGGATGGGGGGCAGCTGGCTCAGCCACATTGCAAGAGAAACCTCATCTTCCTGCAGACACTGAGCTCCTCCAGCCCCTACCCTGTTCCTACGATCCTGATCATGTCAACCTGTCCTCTTCCGCCCTGCCCACAGCCCTGCAGGAAGGTGGTACATCAGACTGGCCTGGTCGGGGTCAGGCTGCCTCCTAACGCCTCCCTGTGTGATCTTGGGGAGTCTGGTAGACTTCTCTGAGCCCTGAATTGCAATCTCCAAATTCCTCATCTCTCAGGTTGAGGATAAAATCTCAATTGCATAGGGCAGAACTGAGGGTTAGGCACAGCAGACACGAAGGCCTGGTTGAGTGGTTGGCACATGGCCAATAGCTCAAGTGTCCCCGTGCTCTCTCCTCTTCTGTGGCTGGAACTATTGCACCAAGTGATGTGCAGCTCACCTTCTCTACTGCATGTTGAGTCCTAAGTGGCAGGAAGCACCCCTCCTCCATGCCAGTGCCCTCTCTCCAAGTAAAAGAGACTGAGAGGAGGCTGGTCCCTGGCCAGTCCAGCCCCTCCCAGAATCCAACCAAGGGTGCCCTGCTTGCATCTGATAAAATGGTTTTAGTTCTTCTGTCTTAATTTAGGATGTTTTCCTCCCCTGACACCTCAGTTCCACTATGTAATATGCGTGTGCATTTCCAAAGGTGTGTGTGCATTTCTGGGCTGTGTGTCACGTGCATCAGGTGACAGCTGCAGGGGAGGCTGGGAGAGGATGCGCGGGGACTCCAGCCAAATCCGTTTGGGAAATGAGAGGTTAAGTAAAGCTGAAGAGACTTTTTTCCTCAGTGGCTACAAGCCTCAGCAGCTTTATTCCGACTGCTAAATCCCGTGCATCGCTGGTTGAAGACATTGCGCATCGAGTTCCCAAACACGAAGCTTTCTCCTCCCCTGTCCCTCCCTCTCAGACACCTTTTCTTTCTCCCTGTCAGATCCTAATGTAGAGATAATGCTCCTTGCGGACTCTCTTTGGAAAACACGGACTGCAATTTCAGGAAGAACAAGACAGGCATTAGCTGTTCCTACAGAATTCCTGAAGCAGGGAGACATGATCTGCAGCAGGGACTCGGGGCGTGCCAACGTGCTCATCTTCCTACTGACCCTCTGACAAGTCCTCCCGCCAACCTCAGCATGGTGCAGGGTTGGAGGAGATGCTGGCCAGAGAGGAGGAAGGGATAGTGGACATCTACATGAAAGACTCACTCCGGAGTTGGAGCAACCAGGGGGGAGTCCTGGCGAGGCAGGGCCTCCTGATGCCTTCATAGTGCTGCATGCAGTGAGTCCCTCGGGTGTCCCTGGGCGTCTAGCCTTCCTCTAAGCACATCTCCTTGTCTGCCCAGGCCCAACGGATCTTCCTTTTCCCAAGTTCCTTGTATAGGGCTTGTTACAGTGTAAGCATTTAGCAAATGTTTGTTAAATAAAAGAATAGAAATTATATCCTGGAATTTTGAGAAACACTGCCTTGGGGACGATAATGAACAGATAGCATAATTAAAACCAGATGCCAAGGAGGTTTTAAAACGTCTCCGGGGATGACATTCCCATCATTTATTTGATAAAAATTGCTCTCTGCTCCATCTTGAAGCCAGCTCTTTCCTGGCACTGGAAAGACAATCTAAATAGCATTTAATTTCAGCGAAGCTTTTCTCACTTCCTGCTCGGGATCCAATTTGACTTTAGGCCAATCTCGATTGGCCCTGTTTGCTGCAAGCCTGTCTTATCTCAAGTCAACCTTGGGGGGCAGCCGGGCTTCTTCTCATCCTCAACCAGCCCCCGTTGGGACCCAGAACGGCTGACCTGAGTGTCACGGGGTGCATGCTCCCAAGTTCTTGCTTCATCTGGACCTTCCCCCCGGCGGGAATGGCGACCCTTCATGGAAGGGATCGCATCTGGCAGATGGGAGAGGAGAGCTGGCCAAGATGGTGGCAGGGGAGTGGCGAGCAGGGCCTGGCGTGAGCTGGTTTTGGAGGAAGAGGTCCTAGAACCTGCTGATGCAGGATGTGGTGGCCAGAACATTGGAGAAGGGTGAAGAAGGTGAAAGAGGAAGGACTCACGAGCCTGGGAAGACCAGCTGGAGAGCCTGCCATGTCTAAGGCGAGGAAGACTTGCAGAGGGCTGGGGCGCTATCAGAGGGAACCAAGAGCCGGTTCTGAGCACAATGAGTCCCAGATGGCAGGAGACATTCAGTGTCAGCAGGGCCACTGGGTTTTCACACTCCAGAACCCAGTGGCTGAGGGTAGGATTTAGAAAACCATCTGCAGGTAGGTGGCATTTGAAGCCACAGGACTAGGTGGAATCCTTTTTTTTTTTTTTTTTGGCAGTACCGGGGATTGAACCCAGGGGCATTCTACCTCCAGGCTACACCCCCAGCCTAATTTTTTATCCTTTATTTTTATTTGAACCAGGGTCTCGCTAAGTTGCGGAGGGCCTCACTATACTTAGCTGAGGCTGGCCGCGAACCCGGATCCTCCAGTCTCAGCCTCCCAAGTACTGGGATTACAAGCGTGCGCCACCACATCCGGCTTGGGGGAATCTTGTATGGCCCGTGCAGAGAGACAGTCCAGGGCTGAGTCCTGAGGCCCAGAAGGGTGGAGAGCCCTGGCCCAGACATGCGGTGTCCCGGAACCAGGAGTACATGGTGCAAAAAGGTGGGGTAACAATTTAGAAACTTAGAGCTGCTTAGAAAGGAATGCATGTCATGTCTTAAAAAGGACACATGATCCTGTCTATGCCCACCAGGAAGTGGCTGGTGCTCGTAAGAGATCCCAGGGTCAGGGGAGCTGCGAGCAGAAGCCCGGATGAAGTGAGTTTAGCAGAACATGAAGGGAGGAAGGAGGACGGTGACATCAGCTACGGAGTCCAGGGTGATTCACTTTCGGTGTTGTAAGAAGTGTGCATTCCAGGGCCCATTAGGAGGGGGGCAGGCGATGATTTCAAAGCCGAGGACACGGCGTGCGTTCTGTCCCGGAGAAGGTGCAGAGGCGGGCAGCCTCCTGGGATGTAAAAGGAAGGGAGCCAGGGTGAGCACGGGAGGGGCGATCGGGTAGATTTGGGGGTGAGAAGGGAGGCAACACTTGCTTTCTCAGTGAAGTCTGAGACGTTGGTGGACCAAGGAGGTGGTGGGGGTGTGGAGTGGTTATTCTACACAGAGGAGGGGAAATGCTTTCCAATGTAGGATGGGAGAACTGGGCGATTCACCCGCCCATCTGATGGAGAAGCAGACCTGGGTATGGCGGTGCTGCCCAGGGTCTTACTGTAAGCACGCTCAGCCTCTTGACCGCAGAGCGGGAGGAGAAAGGGGTTAGTGTGCTAGAGGAAATGGCAGGGGAGAGGACGGAGACTCAGAAGAGGGTCTGTAATGATGGTCCATGGGGTCTAAGTTCAGCAAAGGGGGAAGCCGAGGCACTAGGTTCTGACGGATCTTGAAAATGTGGCTGGTGGCGCAATCAATTCAACATCAACCTTAGTACCCTCGGCTTGAAAGTCTTGAAGTGGGGTGTTAGGTGGCGAGACAGAGGAAGGAGAGGGAAAGAATTAGGGCTCACTCCACTGGGAATGACAAAACCTTTGGTCACTGGAGAACTCAGCTCATAAACCTCCCCATCCATGGCCGGAAACTACTTTCTTGAATCTAAAAGGGGGTATTCACCCCCCCTCCCCAAACACACATACACGACACCATTGCTGTGCCCACTCCCAAGGAACGGACCACTCCAGACACTTCTGGGGTGTAACCATCTCCCCACCCCCATTACCATGGTCTTCTCTCCAACTGGTCATCCACTATGCTAAATTAATCTCTTACAAGCTGAGCATGGTGGCACACACCTATAGTCCCAGTACTTGGGAGGCTGAGACAGAAGAATCACAGGATCAAGGCCAGCCTCAGCAACTTAGTGAGACCCTGTTGCAAAATAAACATAAATAAATAAAATGGGTGGGGGTGTATTTTAGAGGTAGAATGCCCCTGGGTTCACTTCTCAGTACCCCTAAATACAAATAAATAAGTAAATGAATAAAGAGATCTCTTTTATTTCTCTGTACGTGCCTTCTATCTGAAACCTTTTTCTCGAAAAGCAGGGACGGAGGAGATTGCCCCCCACTACCAGGGGCAGCAGAATAAGGATGCCGGGAGAGAGCTGTGATTCCAAGCTAAGAGGCTCTTGCAGTTCTGCAGGTGAGGTGTGTAGGACATGACGTGGAGCAGGAACGAGGAGGCCCAGCAATCGGGAGGGCAGAGGCGTGCTCTCCTGCACGCAAGGCCGTCGGGGATGGCGAGGCAGGCATGGAGGCCAGGCAGCGAGGCAGGGCTGCATCTTTCATTAACCCTGGGGCAGCGTGGATCTCGGAGGGTGGGCATCGCAGGATGGGCAGCTGATGGAACGGTGCGTTGGAAGAAGTTGGAAGTTTTGAAATGGAAGAGGATTACAGCAAAAGTGTCAGAGGACCCTGGCCCGATCCCAGGCCCGGCTTCTGGGGATGTGAGGTGAGTCATCCCAGCATGACAGGCACTCAGGGATGGCTGCTCCCTGTGTGATCTCAAGCCAGAAGAAAGCGGGAATCTCCTGAGAAGAGGTCGGAGATGTCGAGGTTTGCACCAGCCATCGGTGCAAAGAGGCAGCCATCGGTGGTGGAGAAGGTACCACAGAAGGGATTTGCATGGGGCGGGGGAGCATGGGGACTGAGTGTCACAGGGCTGCGTGGGGCTGCATGGGGCCAGGTGGGGTGATGAGATTAGAGGAGGGCCTCTGCCACAGCATGGCCATTTCCGGCCACTGCATTCATGCTAAACTGGGCCACCGTGCTTTCTCACATAGACCATGCCTCCAGCTGGACTCCTTGTGCCAGTGCTCCCTGTTCTGGAATATTGTCAACACACCCACCAACTAGATACTTGACAATACTGAGTCAGTCTGCAGCACTGCACCCTGGGCCTGGCTCCACTGCTTTTTCTCCAATGCTGACACCTGCCAGCCCACTCACAGCCCCATTGCACCTGGCTGTCACATGGGGCCCCAGGTATGCCCCCACCCCAGTGCTTTAGATTGAACTCCTGTCTCTGTGGGGAGCCTCCCCCCAGGCAGGTCTGTGTCACCTTTGCCTTATGCAGATGGTTGTTCAAAAAATATGTATATATATACTTTGGTACTGGGGATTGAAGCCCAGGAGCATTCTACCTTTGAGCTACTCCTCCAACCCTATTTTATTTTTCAATTAAGCGTCTTGCTAAGTTACTGAGGCTGGCCTCAAACCTGAAATCATCCTGACTCAGCCTCCCAAGTACTGGGATTTCAGGTGTGTGCCACACCGCCCCTGGCTTGTTTGTCCAAATATTAATTTTGCAATAAGGTCTTTCTTGACTACCTTATCAAAGTATAACCATCTCAGCTCTCCCTACTCCCTGTTCCTGCCCCAGCTTTTCCCAGAGTCCTTATGGTCTGGCATAAGATACATTTGCTTACTTTGCATCTGGCTCTACTAAACTGCAAACCCGTAGGCAGGGTTTTTATGTTCTTATTATTGTTAGTGCTTTGAGCAGAACAATGAACACAGAAGATTCTACAAATATTCAATTATAAAGGTGAGACATATAACTTTTGCTATTTATGATAACACTGACCACAACATATGCACCCTGTACACGTTCCGCTTTCTACAAATCAGAGTTTACTTTGAGATTTAAATATGATCTAATTTTTTGTTTTTTGCTCTACTGGGGATTGAATCCAGGAGCATTCTACCTCCAAGCTATACCCCCAGCCCTATTTTTTATTCTTTATTTTGAAACAGGGTCTCACTGAGTTGCGGAGGGTCTCACTAAGTAGCTGAGGCTAGCCACGAACCTGTGATCCTCCTGTCTCAGCCTCCCAAGTACAGGGATTACAAGCGTGCGCCACCATGCCCGGCAATATGATATAATTTCACATCACCTAAATATTGAGATAGAGATTACTCTATAGTAGAAATGGGTGGTAATTCACAGTAACCATACAGATTCAATGTTATAGTATAGTATGGTTATAGTAAAGAGAACTTCGGAATCTTCATTTATTTATTTATTTTCCTCCCCGATCGGTCAAAGACTAAGGAATATTCCGCTGCTACTGAGCATCTGACACATTCTCTTTGTATTTCCACCTGACTCTTCCTTATCAGGTTTGATTCTGCGTCGTTTGGCACAGAAAGGTTCATAACTGTCATCTCATTGTATCGAAATGAACACTTAATCAATAAAACATGGCCCACTTTGTCCTGTTTAATTCTTCCGCTTTGATTTATCCTTTCTCCCAGGTTATCGTTGCCTCCCGAGCTTTCGCTGAGGTCTCCTTGGTGCGTGTCTCTCCCGCCCTTCATGTTTAATCTTCCCGGATCTCGTTGCTTCGTGAATCTCTGGGAGATATTGGATGGATCGACTTGGAGTTGTGTTCCTGTTCAAAGCCTCCAGGAATGAATGGAATCCCTTTCAACCTCATGCCGTGGCACCGGTGTTGGGTCTTCTTCTATCCTTCTGGTCTCTGTGCTTCTAATCCTTTTGTTTTCTAATCGTCTTCACTCTGTCTGTGTCCTAGCTCCTTCCCTTTGCGGACTGATTTTGAGGGTGCGTCGACAGTGTTATTTTGGCTGGTTACCTTTCACTTCGTGTTTAAGTCTTATAAAATCCCCTGAGATCAAGGACAGCCAATTTCCCAGGGGCCTTCCCCTCTTCCTGGGAGCCAGATGTCCTCACTCATCCAGATCCACTTTCCAATTTTTAGGCTTTATTGCTAAATTCTGGAACTAAGCAGAGGCCGCTGACTTCAAACACATTCTCCACGTAGATACCGCTTGAAGGATTATTAATGACCCACCTTGGGGCTATATTTACAGCTAATATTGTGTGTTTACATTGTTGCGGGCTTGCTGGTACTCCTCTTATTCCAAAGCGCTTCAGTCTACTCCTGCTTTGTGTCTTAACTCAGCTCTCCCTTGACGAGAACATGTTGTCAGATGACTTGTCTAGACGGGGTGCTTGGCTGCTCCCGCCCTTTGCATATCTGAGTCTTTTTAACTCTTCTTGACTTCGGTTGCAGATGCCACCAGTAAGACGTAGAAATGTTAAATGAAAGTACTTTTCTCTCAACATGCTGTAGACATCGCTCTGCCACTTTCTGTCTTGTAGGGCTAAAGGGAAGTGTGCAGAGGGCGACCTCTCCCCCTGTGTCAATCTCAACCTTCCGGGGCCTGATGTCCAGCCCACTGGAAGGACACTAGGGGGAGGCCTGCTGATTTGATTGCTCTAAGCCTTCCTCCATGTTCTTCTTGTTTTAAAAGGATTTCCACACTCTCTACCTCATGTGAAACTCCATGATTGGAGGTGCGGAGCTCAGAAGTGATGGGACTGTGCAGGACCAGGACCTAGCGTGAACCCAAGTCTTGTCCTCTTGTAAATACTGCTCTCCACAGTGATCTTTCTCTTCTGCTTCCTCTCCCCCAACCAAAGAAACCTGATTATCAGCTTATCAGCCCCAGGGAAAAATGCATCTCAACACCAACTAAACACCAGGTGAAAGAGAAGTAAGAGAAGAATAAGAACACTGCCAGTGGGTTTGCTTCTCCCTAAGGAAATACGCACAGTCCTGTCACTGTAGCTTAAAATGACCCTCTGGTTGCTCCCTGCAGGTGCGAGGATTCCACTGGAAGGAAGGCTGGGCTGGGGCTGACATGGTCTACCCTGCGTATATAATCATCACTCCACTAGCAGCTTCCGAATCGTAAGATTGGGGTGGAAGCAGGAATAGCAAGATACAGGAAAAGAGCTGCTCTGAAAAGCAACTTTTTAAAAATTAATCTAGAGGAGTCAGTGACCCAGGTAAGCTAGAACAACAAGTAAGAATAAAATGAGCAATGTTACTGATGTTATTTTTACATTTAAAAACATATGTGTGTGGGGGGGGGATACTGGGGACTGAAACCAGGAGTGTTCTACCTCTGGGCTACACCCCACTCCTATTTTATTGTTTTACTTTGAAATAGGGTCTCATTAAGTTGCTGAGGCTGGCTTCAAACCTGTGATCCTCCTGTCTCTCCTCAAAGTACTGGGATTACAGGTCTGCACCACCATGCCTGGAACATATGTACTTTTTAATTAAGCCAAAAATTAAGCACAAGTCTGATAGCTCCGTAATGGAATTGCAGGTCTGAAGGGATGGGAGACCTATCTGTAAGTGGAAGCAAGGACCAGAGGCCAGACGTGTCCCCACTAGCTGCACCGACCCTGCCTGGGTGCTGAGGCCACATGGTGTGGCGGCAGTGGTGTGGAACGCAGAAGTCCTCTGGGCGGAAATGAGGGTGCTTTCCATGGGTGCACTAGAAAAAGCCCTGCTATGGTTTGGATTTAGAATGTCCTCCTGACCTCAGGCCATGTTGGAGGCGGGGCTTGGCTGCAGAGGAGGGGTCCGTGGGGGTGTGGCCTCCTCCCCTTGCTCACTGTCTGCTTCTGGCCTCCATGATGTGCTCTCTATCTGCTTTCCACTGCCATGCCCTGAGCTCTATCTACTTCACCCAGCCTAACATGGATTGAACCCTTGAAATCTCCAGGACTGTGAGCAAACGAATCTTCCTTCCTCTGAGTTGTGGTCGTCAGGTATTTTGTGTCACAGCAATGGCAGTGCTGACTGAACTGAACCTGGAGGAGGCACCTATGGAGCACCGGAGCTTCACAGGGCAGAAGAGCCAACAGGAGATGCTGGTGGGCTACAGAGTTGCAGGAGGACTGAGGAAGAAGGTCCAGTACAACGTGGTGACTGCAGCTAACAGTAAGAAACCATGAACTTCAAATCGCCAGGAGTGGATTTTAAATGTTCTCTCCACCAAGAAAAGTTAAGAATGTGATGTGTCGAGTACATTAATTAGCTTAATTTAATCATGCCACAATGTGTATGTATGTCATAACACCAACACCACATTGCACACTATAGATGTATGCAATTATTATTTGTCAGAGTTTCAAATGCCTCACAACAAGAAATGATGGGTAAATGAGGTGATGGGAATGTTATTTAGCTTTACCGAATCATTCTGCATTGCATACATATATCGCAACACATTGTGCCCCATAAATATATGCAATTATAACTTGTCAATGAAAAGAAATATTATTCTCTAGTTCCAACTATTTTCCAACTGGCCTCAGAAAGTCAAGGGTTGAATGTTTTCTCTCCTATGTGGAAAGCTAGAGAGAAAATAGGAAACAAAAGGGGCTTTAGATAATTGAGAAGAAAGACCAGTAGAATAGTGGAAAGGGACAGGGGGAGGGGGAAGGGAGGGAGAAAAGAAGAACTGATGAAGGACACAGTTCAAATAATGCTATGTTCATATATGAAACTACCACTACCAATCTCACTAATATGTATGGGAAGGAATGGGGGAACAGGGTCGGATCTGAAGGAAAACACACCAAATGCTGGGTCATGCATGGGTGTATCACTCCAGACCTCCCTACGATGTGTAATTACAATGCACCAATAAAAGTATAAAAAATAAATATTAGCCAGGAGTGGTGGCACACACTTGTAATCCCAGTACTTGGGAGGCTGAGGCAGGAGGATCCGGGTTCATGGCCAGCCTCAGCACCTACCTTTAGCGAGGCTCTCTGCAACTTAGTGAGACCCTGTTTCAAAATTAAAAAAAGTAAAATATGACTGGTGGTGTAGCTCAGAGGTAGACTACCCCTGGGTTCAATCCCTAGTACCACAAAAAAGTATTAATTATAAAAAAAGAAGGAAAAGCTATCAAAACCAAGCAGCAGAATTAAAACAAAAGAAATGATAGTTATGTGCATAGATGAATGTATCTCTATGAACTTCACTATCATACACAATTATAATATACCAATAAAAATTATGAAAAAAGAAATCAGTATCTGAAAATAAAAATACAATATATGAATGTAGAATTTCAATTTTTGATTAAATAGCATTCTATGCTCATTTGAATATAGAATCAATAAACTGGACTATAAATGTCAAGAAGTCATGAGGATGCAACACAGGTGAATGAGAAAGAGTTTCAGGAACTTGGAAAACAGGACAAGAAGTTATAACACATCTCTAAGATTCCAGAAAGCAAAGGGTAAGAAGTGCAGAGGGGGATGATATTCTAAAGGAATAACCAAGAATTTTCCAGAACTTATGAGTGGTAATGATCACCACAAAGCTCAGTCAATGTCAAGCAAGATGAATAAAAATGAATCCACACCTAGATGTGGCACAGTGATACTGCAGAGCAAGGAGAAAGAGAAAACAATCAGAGATAAAAGACATTACCTTCAGAGGTGTGACGGATGACAACTGAATTCTCAAAGCGACACTAGGAGTTAGCAGAAAATACACTTCATGTGCTAAGAGAAAATTACTGTCAAACTAATATTGTGTTCCTGAGGAATATAGCTGCGCAGAATTAGAGGGCATTGACATATTTTCACACAAACACGCCCCCTTACACACACAATCATACACGCATGTCAGTTTACTGCCTGTTTTAGTTGGGGTTCTCTAGAAAGATAGAAATGATAGGGTAAAAATATATGTATATCTATATCTGTATCTATCTTTATACATATACATATACACATACACACATATATGTACATATACACATACACACATATATGTACATATACACATACACACACACATATATATATACATATACATACACACACACACACACATATATATATATATATATATATATATATAGAGAGAGAGAGAGAGAGAGAGAGAGAGAAGGGACTTAGGAGGGGAATTAGCTCCCCTGGTTCTAGAGACACGGAAGCCCCACTGCAGACCCCCTGCAGGCTGGAGACCCTGGGTTGCCAGCAACATGGATCATCCAAGTTTGAAGTTCTCAGAACCAGGGAAGCCAGTGGTATGACTCTCAGTCTGAGGCCGAAGTGGCAAGAGCCTGAGAGACCTCTGGTGAACGTCCCAGGTCCAGAAGTTCTGATGTTCAAGGGCAGGAGGAGAGGGGCATCCTCACTCTAAGAGGAACGGCAAGACCTCACTTTTCTCCCACCATTTTGGTCTCCCAAGGTCCCCGGCCAATTGAGGTGCCTGCCTACAGAAGGACGGGTCTTCCCCACGCTGTTCGCTAATTCACACACTTATCTTCTCTGGAAACAGATATACCTGGGGCAGCCAAGTCCTTCTAATCAAATGCCCCAAACACCTAGGATTCCCTCTCAGTGAAAGGAGGATGGGCTCAGTGCCTACTGAAGCAGAGAGTGATTGACAGGGGTCGACAATGAATAATGCTTGGCCAGGTGTAGAGGCACAGGCCTATAATCCCAGTACTTGGGAGGCTGAGACAGGGGGGATTAGAGGTTTGAAGACGGACTCAGAAATTTAGCAACATCCTCAGTAATTTAGCAAGACTCTGTTTCAAAATAAAAAAATTAAATAGGGCCAAGGGTGTATCTCAGAGGTAAAATGTGCCTGGGTTCAATCCCTAGGACCCCCCCCCAATGCTTTACCAGCTGAGTCTCCCTTAATCCAGTGAAGTTGATACTTCAGATCAACACTACAAGCTACACTTTCACCATGAGTTGTGCTTCATTTACAAAATCCACCATGAGTTATACTTCAATTACAAGAAAAAAATCTCCCTGAAGGGAGAGCCAGAATTCAAGATCTCACACACACACACACACACACACACACACACACACACAGACACACACACACAAGAATCTGGGTAAGTACACGCCCAAGAATCTGGGTAAGTTGAAGCAAACATGTATTGTATTCAAGGAATTAATAACTATAATCTCCGGAGTCAAAACAGAAGGTGAAGCTAAAAGCTTAAAAATCTTAAAAATAGCTTTTATGTGTGGTGTAGGGGGGAGAGAGAGAGATAATTATAAGTGAAGCATTTGTATATAGTGTTTAAGAAGTGGTTAAACATATTGATTAAATTTTGTTAAGTTCAAATTCAGTTGAACACTTGTGGAATATCCTCAAAAAATATAAATAGAACATGTAGCTGGAAACTAATACAAAGGGAGAAGAATTGTTTCAAGCCTGAGGTAGTACCTGGTTCTAGACTTACCCTCCTGAAAACTGGAACAGATATGTGATATGTGACAAAATATATAGACATTGGAGAATAGGATTTATAGTTCTATAGTCCCTGAGAGAAGGGAGACGGTTGGGGAAATATCTCAGGCTGTTCTGGCTTTATAGATAGAGGTATTTTCTAGTGAGTGCACAGGAAAAGTATCCCTAGGGAGAGCTCAGTGGTATTGCTGAGTTGAAAGGTAAGACAGCAGTTAGGAAAGGACAATATGGCTGGAATTTGCAGAGCAGAGAACCACAGATGATGGAGCTATCCAGATAAAGAGTTCCAAAAATCTTCAGGTGGTCCCCAAGAGTTTGATCCTCAATGCTAAGCCACATGCAGATACACGAGACTACCCAAGCATGACTAGGGAGATGTAAACTGAAAATTTTCAGACTCACAGAATTGTAAGATATTCAAGTTCTGACGAGTAAGAATGAAATCTTTGTTGAACAGGTAGGACATTCATTAGAATCTGTGGAAGAGACACATTAATGGTAAGATCAACTAAGGTGAAGAGGAACTTGAAACTACCATAAGAAAGCTTATAAGGTAGCCTCAAAAGGCAGAGGTTATCTGTATATAAATCAAATTCTTTGAAGAACTAAGTTCTACACTCCCTAAAGGAAGACAACAAAATCCAGCACATAAGAATGTATAATCACAATGTCTAGGCCATGCATCCTCATCAAACACACGAAGAAGTAGGAAATTACTGTGACTCACAAGTTGGAGAAAAATTGAGTGTATTTGTATGTCTGTGTATTGGTCTATTCATACAAAATACTAAGAAGACTAATCTTATTTAAAATGATGGAAGTGGAGTTGGGGCTGCTTAGAGCCGGTGGTGGAAGGGTAGGTGAGAAATGTGGAGAATCAGGGTGTTGGGGGGATTTTAATGAGATTTAGCAAGTTGGATATATAACTTGCTAAATATATAACTGGCTGGATATATAACCAACATACAAAAATCACTTGCATTTCTATTATAACAACAAAAGCTTAGGAAAATACAACAAAAATATACCAATTTGTACCAAAAAAGAACAGAAATGTCATTTATTACTTCTGTGTGAAAGAAACTTGCAAAGGAAACTACTTAGTTGCAAATAAGATCCCTTGGACAGCAGCTCTGGGTACTCCTGGCCACAGTTAGCACCAGCTCTTCAGCCGGGTGAAGGTGCCATCTTGGATCCTGATTCTTTGACCCCAGGACCTGTCTACTAATGCCACCTTGAGAAGAGAAAAACTGTTCCAGAAAGCTCTCAAAACTGTCACTTCTTGTGCAAAGTGGTTTATTCGTGTCTTAAGACACTAAGATTTGATGTGTTACTCAACAATGACTTGCATATGCTAAAATAAACATATTTACCAAGTGAATAAGTTATAAACCCCAAAATGTAACAATGCAAATGTGACAGCTTAACTTATAGCAATGATGGTGTCATATATACATGGGAAAAAATGAATAGAACAATTGCTGGCATAATTGATGACCCATTGGGGGAAATAAAACCAAACAGATCCTTACATTATACCATATACAAAAATCTATTCCCAACATGATAAGGAATGTAATATAAAAGGCAAAATTCATTTCACAACTTCTAAAATAAAGTCAAATGGTGTTATGCTGTTAGAATAGAAAAGGATTATTTAAATGAGAAACAAGTGACAAGAATCATAAAATGAGAAGTTGATGATTTCAAATACATTAAAATTTAGAGCTCATCTATATCCAAAGACAACATTAAGAAAGTGAAAATACAACTGGTAAACTGGAAGATGATATTTGGGATGGAAATCACTGACAGAGTTGGTTATATAGTTGACATTGGATGATTAGCAACCAAACTATATAAAAAACTCCTCCAAATCTGTAAGAAAAAAAACAACACTCAATAGAAAATCTCCAAAAAAATCCAAAGAAATACATCCAAACACAAGAATAAAAAAAAAAACTAAAAATGGGCAATAAAAGTATGACAAGATATAAATCTTAATTAGTTACCAGAAAACTGAAAATTATTCCCACAACGAGGAGTCTTTTCACAGCGTTCAGGTTGATAGAAACTAAGGAATCTGCCAAAGCTAAACCCTGGCAAAGCGGTTGAGCGATGGGAATCTTACACAGAGTTGAGTGGAGTATATATTGATACAATGACTTTGGAGGACATTTGTCATTTTCCAGCAAATTTGAAGATGTGCATATCCTATGACCCAGTAATTCCACCCTTCATCTTATATGTTATTTATATATAGTTGAAGAGATGAGTAGAGCAGTAAAAGTAACGACACTGACGCACATACATCAGCAAGGCTGGAACCCGGAGCGTGGTGCTGGCAGACAGAAGCACCGAGTAGGGGAGCCAGGACCAGGGCAGATCATCCTACAGGGCTTCTGGGCATCCTCCTGTATCTTAAGCCCTTGACATGAGTCAGTTTACCTTATCTTCTCAGCAGCCCTGTGGGTGCCCTACTGTCACCTGCTATACAGATGGGAAAGCTGAGGAGCATGACCTCCCTAAAGATTGCAACTGGAAGTGTTGGGATTTGAACCGAGGGCCTTGAGGTCCATAGTCCATCCAGACTCACACCCAGAAATTGTTTTTTTTTTCCTAGAGCTTTCGAACACAGGTTAAACTGGACCACACTAATTAAGAATATCTTCATATATGGTAAAGCCATGAAGAGAAGCAAAAGGATTATTTGCACAAAACTAAAGTTAGCATTTATCCCTGGGGACAAAGGGGGTTTTGGGCTTGGGTTTCTACTGTTCTAGTTTCTAATTACTCTATACTTTTCATTGAGTGGTCAATCCAAGAGTATTCCTTCTATTATTTAAAGCTATTCTTTAAATTGAGTGTACACCATCGCTATGATCTGAATGCATCCTTCCAAAATTCTTATGTTGAAACCTAGTCACCTTTAATTCTTTTGGAAATATGCTGAGGAGTTGTATAGCTGGGTCCTTTATAGGTGGCTTCATTCTTAGTCTTTTAAGGAACCTCCATACTGATCTCCACAGTGGTTGTACTACTTTACAATCCCACCAGCAGTGTACAATTGTCCCTTTCCCCCCACATCCTCCTCAACATTTATTATGGACTTAGGTGGAGTCTCAACATAGTTTTATTTGCATTTCTCTGATTGCTATGTGCATATATGCATGTATCACTTTAAATCTCACTACGATATATAATTACATTGCACCAGTAAAATTCTAAAGAAAAAAAAATACAGAATCCTAATCGCCAAGGTTGTAGTTCAGGAGGTGGGGCCTTTGAGGTGATTAGAAGATGAAGGCAGAGACTTTGTAATGGGATTTCTGCCCTTATAAAAGAAACCCCAGACATTTCTGGCTCCTTCCACCACGTGAAGATGCGAAAAGGCTCCCTCTGTGAACCAGGAGGTAGGTCGTCACCAGACACGGGATCTGCCATGCCGCGGCGTCCTTCAACTTCCAGCCTCTGGAACTGTGAGCAAGACATTTCTGTTGCTTGAATCACCCCCCACTATGGAATTTTGTCATAGCAGCCAGAAAAGGCTATGACAACCCTAGATGCCCTCTTTCCTGTGTTTATCTCAAATTTGATAAGAAGTCATTAAAACACAAGACCAAGCATGGCCCTGGTGGAGGCGGTGGGGCCTCTCTCCAGCACTCCCCGACACGTACCTTCCCTCCAGGGATCCACACATGCTGCGGGGTTTTGGCTTCCCCTGGGGCACTCCTCAGACGTGCCTGGCCCAGCGCTCCTTGAGGACCAGACCCTCCCTTTGTGTAGAGGCTGAGTACTATTGGGCACCTAAGCCAGCACTGTGCACAAAGGTGGCATTGGGTTATTTACTTACAAGACTAAACCCCTCCCCACCCATGACCCCAGGTGCTCTTGAAGCCAGGGTTTTCACTCTATGACACATGTGACTTTGCTACTCTGGTGACACCAACTGTGAGTGACAAGATGGAGAGTAAGAGGTGGCTGAGGTGAAAAGCCCTGGCCAGCTCCTCAGAGGAGAACCTGCCTGCACTGCGGCTCAAAGACCAGGTTGGGGAGCCTAGGACTGGGGGTGCCCTGCAGCTGGGAGTCCCAGAAGAGCCTCCATTTTCCACCTGACTAGAGAGAGCCTCCTGTGTGCGGGGACAGAAAGGCAAGGCACACAGGGCTGGAAGAGAAAGATGGAGGCCCATGTGCCGCAACCTGAAGGTGAACCTTCCCAGGAGTGACCAGCCAGCTTGGACCCAGGTATTTCTGCTCCTAAGTTTCCCCATGTGTAAAAGTGGGGTGACAGTGCCCAGCTCTCCTTGGTTTGAGAAGATTGGCAATATTTATCTACACGTGTGTCGCACATGATAATTGCCCCACCATCCGAAGTCAGTCTCTGTTGTTATTTTGGGTCTCACCATAAGGAATTGCTGGTACGTAGTATTTTTGACATACAAGAACAGCAGCTTCACATGGCTCTACTTGGCAGCACCTGTGTACACACACGGCACTTGCAGGTAGGACGTGTCAAGCAAGAATCTGCAGACTGACAAGGTCCTCACTGACCTGCAAATTTAAAATTCCTGCCTTCCAGGATTCAGGGTCTTTTTTCACATTTTTTTTTTCTGCGGTACCGGGGATTGAACGCAGGGGTGTTCTACCTCTGTGCTACGCCCCCGGCCCTAGTTTTTATGCTTTATTTTGAAACCGGGTCTCACGAAGTTGCGGAGGGCCTCACTAAGGGGAAAGAGAGAGAGAAAGAGAGAGAGAGAGAGAGAGAGAGCTGAGGCTGGCCGTGAACCCGGATCCTCCGGTCTCCGCCTCCCAAAGTACTGGGATTACAAGCGTGCGCCACCACGCCCGGCTTCACATTTTACCATCTCTGCAATTATGATGCGTTCCATAAACAAGATTTACATGAAGCGCCACGCTCCCTTTTTAACCAGAAAATGCATTTTTTAAATTAATGATGCATCTTATAATCCATGATGTCTCAAATACAATTTCAGGCTTAACATCATGATATTCAAATGATTCTAAAGAAGAAGAAAAAATAATGAGGCAATCTGTTTATATTTGTATTCTGGTATTCTTGGCCCAAATACCCCTCAACTGATTCCCCGAGGTCCTCCTGGGAAGCAGTACAGAAGGAGGCCAGGCCTGAGCCGTGCACGCCTGGCCTTCTTCAGCCTCCAGACCCCAGCCATTCTGTACCTGAGGGATCCGGGGAATTGTTTGCCTATGAGAAGAATCTAAATCTCTAATATTCCCCCATTTCAGAAGCTGAATGCAGCATAATTCCTTCCTTCTGTGAAGTCCACAAAGGTTGCATTGAAAGAAATAGAGTTTTATTATACATGAAGGCTATTTAATTACACATACTCATTCGCAGGAACGCATCTGGACTTACTCTCAGTGTCAAAGGCAGAAAAAACAGCCTGTCTAGAGGAGCTTCATTCCCACTGGCCGTGCAGCACACACCTGGGACAGGTCTAAAGACCCTCAATCAGCATTGAGTGGGGCCATCTGGAATACTCCACTACAGGACGACCCCTGTTGCAGTTTGCCGCAGAGTCCTAAATTCACTCCTACTTTCCCAGATTCCTGTCCAGGTTAGCATTTGTGCCAGATGTTTTCTTCTTAAAGGAAGTGCAGTTATGAATAGTTGCATGGATATAAGTCAGGTGGGTTTAGTAGCCTTCCACCTTGCGCCTCCAGCTTCCTCTGCCTTCTTGTCTAGGGCTGTAGCTAAGACCGTGATTAAATATGAAAATGTGCCCCTGGGACTTGTAGGTGGGGGAGCTTGAAGTGTAGGTGGGGTGGAGGCTGAGCCAAAAATTGGTGCAGTAGGTAAAGAGTGCTCCAAGCTCCCCTGTTACAGATCGCCTTCTGCTCCCTAGGATAAATCCATAATGTGTTTTATGGCGTGAGGACATTTATTTTGCAACAACTTTCACCATCAAGGTATTAAAAATAAAACAACACCTGCTGAATGAGAACTAAGAGCTGAATTTCTGCTTCTCAACACATGGTAGGATGAAGGTGCATCATCGATAACATATCTTTTCTCACTGTCCAGGTGGAAACGAGAAGACAGGATGGTTCCAAAGCAGCTTGTAATCCTCCAAAGCTGGCCACTGTTTCAGGAAATGTGTCCTCAAATGTGGGATCTGACCAATGTGCAGCTGTCCCAAACACTGGCCAGTCCACTCTGAGAGAATGGCTATTCAATCCAATTGGGTCGCTTTATTTCCTATTTAATTTTGCTCATTTTCTATTCCAAATATTTCTGGTGCACCTATGAAAAGTAAACCAATAGATACTCACTTGGCCGATGAATGATCACAAAAGACATTTGCAAGTGTTTAAATAATGCCTGTTTTATATCAATGTCATCAGATCCTAAAAAATCATAAAACTGTTAACATTTTTTGAAATGAGGTTTTAGTTTATACAGTTAATAAAAATGGAAGTTTGGAGAAATTTATTGTGTTAAAGGACTTCTGATATTACTGTGAAGGCTTATTTTTTAAATGAAGTTTTAGTTTATACAGTTAATAAAATAAAAGTTTTGAGAAATTTTTTGTGTTAAAGGACTTCTGACATTACTGTGAAGGCCAGTACATTTTGTTTAATTTAATTTGTTTACTTATTGGGGGCTTTTAATTCCGAGATATATCCCCAGCCCTTTTGATTTTTCATTTTTCATTTTGTATTTTGCAGGGCCTTGTTAAGTTGCTGAGGCTAGCCTTGAACCTGCAATCCTCCTGTCTCAGCCTCCCAAGTACTGGGATTACAGGCATGCTTCTCCATGTCTGGCTAAATTCTGTTAAATTTAAACATTGAGGAAAAAATAATTTGTATTTGTAGGTAAATTTTAAATAAAAATTTGATGATGCATGAAGTATTGGTAAACAATTATTTTGCTAAATGAAGACACAATGGAGCTTAGAATTAATTGTGGTGCATTTATGATTTCTAGTGACATTTAAGTCTTGGTGTAATATCAAAGACTTATAAATTTGTCTTTACACACACATTATCACAAGTCACATACACATGTCAACTCTAACATATTTTGTGACAAAGTTGACCTTGGACATGAAAAAACACCCCAGCACTTTCATGGCTACCCATACTCAATCAGGTCTTAAGAGTATCCGAGCCTGGAAGTACTGCTTTGAAAATCAAGCTCACAAGGACATTAAACTTTTTGTAAAAGAGTTCCCTGCATTTCAGTCACATTGTTTAAAAAAATTCTTTAACCAAAGTATTCTACATAAAAATTCTTAAAAATAATTGAAGATGTAAAGATTTTAGCAAACTGCAATTATTAAAATATATATCTGTCCTAGCCAGGCGTGGTGGCGCACTCTTGTAATCCCAGTACTTTGGGAGGCGGAGACCGGAGGATCCGGGTTCGCGGCCAGCCTCGGCCCTCTCCCTCTCTCTCTCTCTCTCTCTCTCTCTCTCTCTACTTAGTGAAGGCCCTCTGCAACTTCGTGAGACCCGGTTTCAAAATAAAGTATAAAAAATAGGGCCGGGGGTGTAGTGCGGAAGTAGAACGCCCCTGGGTTCAATCCCCAGTACCGCAAAAAAAAAAATATATATATATATATTTTATACATATATATATACATATATATATTTTATACATATATATATACATATATATATAAGAATATATATGTATATATATATACGTATGTGTATATATATATATATATATATATATATAATGTCCTAATGACAAGCAACACACTGATCATATTAAACAATGAGAATTCAACAGATGAGAAAAGTCAATTGTGAAATTCTGTAATTCACTTTGAGCTACATCAACTGGTGGGAAGAAACTTTTGATGAAACTTGTTCTCTCCACACATTATTATGAAAAGTTTCAGACATACATAGAAGTTGGAAGAATTTAACAGAAAACACCTAAACACCTACGACATCTTATTGTATCATTAATAATTTATTGTACTTACCTTCAAGTGTCTAATCAATCTTTGTTGATCAATATATCTTGTTTTCTTTTTGATTTATTTGAATGGAAGTTGTAGATATCATCAATTTAATCCCTAAACATTTCAACATGCTTATTACAAATCGGTTTTATAAACATTTTTTTCAGTTAGAATTTGCATACTGTTAAAGGCATAATTTTTAAGGTAGTGTTTGATGAGTTTTGGTAAATACACTGGCTAAGCAAAAAAGATAAAGAACAGTCTCACATTTCCACCTTAACCCATTTCCATTCCACCCCAAGAGGCAACCATGGACTTAAATGTATTTCACCACCCATGAATTTAGTCTGTACTAGGACCTCCTCTAAATGAAATCATATGGCACAGATTTTTCTGGTTAGAGGTTTATTCCACTCAGCAGAATAATTTGGGGATTCATCCATGTGGTCACGCCATTTGTACTTTTCTTTCTTCGTTGCTGCATATGCTTGTTTGTTTATGTTATGGGTATGCCATGGGTTGTTTATTGATTGAACTGCTGATGAACACATTTTTCCGTCCAGGTTACTATGAAGAAAGCACCAGAAACACTCTTGAGCAATTCTTTTGTAGACTTAGGACTTCATCTCGTGGGCATATGCTTGGTTTAGAAGAAACTGCCCAATATTTTCCAAAGTGGTGTAGCATTCTGAAATGTCACCAAAAATGTATGAGAGTTCCGACTGTTCAACATCCTCACCGACATTCCTCACTGTCAGTGTTCTTACTTTCAGCTACCCTGCTATTTGTAAGCCCATGATGCCTCGTTGCTGTTTAAATTTGCTTTCTCCAATGACTAACAACATTAAACACCTTCTTGTGTATTTTCTGACCTTGCACTTCTCTTTGTTAAAATAGTTTGCTTGTTTTTAATTAGGCTGTTTGCTTATTTATCAATGAGTTTTAGGAGCTCTTTGTATATTCTTGATGGAAGTCCTTGGCAGAAACATACTTCAGAAATATTTCCAGCAATCTGTGGCTTGCTCATTTAGTATTTTTAGCCCTACCTTTTAATGAGAAGGTATAACTATGATGAAATCAAATTAGTTATTTTGATTATTTTACAGTTACTCCTTTCTGCATATTAAGAAGTCTTTGCCTAACCCCAAGTCATGAGGACATTCTTGTGTGTTCTCCTCTAGGACCTCCACAGTTTTTACTTTATGTGTGTAGTGTAGGGGTAGTTATGTGTGTAGTATGGTGCTGTTGTTCCAGCACCATTTGTTGAAATGAGTTTCCTTCCACCTTGTATTCCTTTGGTGCTATCCTTTAAAAACTAATGAGCTTCATTTTAGGACTCTCTATCTCTTTTCAATGATTAATCTTTTTATTCTTACATGGTTGTCATACTATCTCCACTTGAGAGTAAGTTTTGAACTCTGATAACTTATTAATTTTGTTCTTCTTTAAAGATTCATTTTTATATTCTAAGTATTCCCATTTCTTTATAAAGTTTCAAACCAGTAAGTCAGGCATGGTGGCACATGCTTGTAATCCCAATACTTGGGAGGCTGAGACCAGAGGATCCGGGTTCGCAGCCAGCCTCAGCTACTTAGTGAGGCCCTCCACAACTTAGTGAGACCCTGTTTCAAAATGAAGAATAAAAAAATAGGGCTGGGGGTGTAGTTTGTAGGTAGAATGTCCCTGGGTTCAATCTCCAGTACCACCAAAAAAAGTTTCAAACTTGTCAAATTCTACAAAAAGTCCTTGTGGGAATGTTTTAGGGTTTGCATAGAGTCTGAAAACCAACTTGGGGAGAAGTGATATTTCAACAAATGGATTGAGTCTTCCATCCATGAACAAGGCATATCTCCCCTTTTATTATAGATCTTGAGCTATTCAGATTTTCTATGTCACCTTGGGTCAATGCATTTTATTTCAATACATTTACCTAGTTTATCAAGTATACTGGCATAAAGGTCTTCACCATCTTCTCTTTTTGCTTATACTATCTGTAGGGTCTGTGGTGATGCCCCTTTTTATTCAAATAACCTGTAATCTGTATTCTCCCTTCCCTTTTTTCATGAATATTAATACAAGTTTATCAATTTATGCTCTTCAAAAATTAAAAAAAAATTTCTTTTTGCAGTACCAGGGATTGAATGCAGGGGCATTCTACCTCTGCACTACGCCCCTGGCCCTATTTTTTATACTTTATTTTGAAACCAGGTCTCACGGAGTTGCGGAGGGCCTCACTAAGTAGAGAGAGAGAGACAGACAGACAGACAGAGAGAGAGAGGGGGGAGCTGAGGCTGGCCGTGAACCCGGATCCTCCGTTCTCCGCCTCCCAAAGTACTGGGATTACAAGCGTGCGCCACCACGCCCGGCCAAAAATTCAAATTTTTGGTTCATTAATTTATCTGCTGTTTTTCTTTTGGTAAGAATTGACTCCAATTCTTATCTTTGGTAGATTTTATTCTTACTTTTCTTGTATAAATTTTCTATTTGTAGTTTCTAAAGATGAAACTGTATATCGTTGAATTTATACCCCTCATTTTTAAAATATGAGACTTTAATATTAAGTTTTCCAGAAGGCACTGCTTCAGTGACATCCTGCATATATTTTATTAATATCTTGCAAATTGCAATGTATTTCATTAACATTCTGGTTAAGATAATTTTCTATTTCCACTGTGATATTTTTTAATCCATGATTATTTAGGAGTATGTTATTTAATGTCTACATATGTGGGTTTTCACAGACTTTATATTGTTGGTTTTTAACATAACTTTGTTCTAGTCCGAGAGCATATTCTATATTCTTCCCATCATTTTAACTTTATTGGTAGTTGTTTTATGGCCCAGCATACGGTCTCTGATGGTGATTACTTCATATATGTACTTGGAAAGAATATGGGTTGGAAGCTGTTTGTTGTGATGGTCTCTAAGTATCTGCTAAAAGCAATCAATAGTGTTGTACATCTTCCATGTCAATAATGATGTTCTGTGGTGGTTCTAAATACATGCCATCAATTTTTAATGTTCATATTGTGCCACTTCATATATAATATAAAAGCCTTATAATCTTATAAGTGGACTTACCTTTACCTGATATTTTGTACTATAGTTGTCATATGTAACATGTCTACCTATGTTAAAAATCTCATAGTAAAATACTCCAGGTTTTGCTTTAAACCATCATGTGAATTTCAAATAAAGAAAAGTCTTTTATATTTATTCACCTATTTCTCTCTAGTCCTTCCTAAAAGCATGAGTTTCCATTCCATATTATTTATGTTTAGCCTAAAGAATTTTGAATAGAGTATACCTATGAAAATATGCAGGTTGATATATTTGCATATTTTAGTAAAACGTTATATATGAGATTATGCACATTTAGCAGAAATTAATCCGGGCTGACCAGACACTTCAACACCTCTGGAGAAAATATTTTCTCAACTAAAAATACCATGGCATCAAAAGAGGGGTCATTTGAATGTGTCATCACTTTCAAGTGTGTTCTCCTTAAAGTTAAATTTAGAAAAAGTACAGTCACCATTTGGAAATTTTTAAAGTTAAAACCACGTTAAAATATATTCCCTAGAAAAAACTAGTGAAGTAAATTTGATATAGATATGGCCAAGAAAGAGACCAAAGCACCTGTACATGTGCCAAAATTAATTATTAAATTGTTTTTAATTAGTATAGCTAGTATAAAAACTTTTAAATTGTGGTTTAATGAATATGTATATATGCTATATTTGGAACGAATTATATCTTTGAAAATTAGCTTTGAACAGATTTATTTTATAGGCCTACTAATATAATAAAACCAATTGATTTGTGTATATGTGCATATATGTATGTGTATGTATGCTTCTTTGGATAGATAGATAAAAGATAGATAGATGATTTTAAATTTTCTGTACAGTCTTTCCCTGTCCTTTTTTTTGTAAAATATATCTAGTTTCATGGATAAATTACATGGTCCCCTTACCTTTAAGGTTTTCAGCAACCATAAGAACTAAAGTATTTTGAAAATTGCACCCATAGACAAGTGCTCTCTATTTCACCAAGCAGTGGTTAGTTCTATAGCTGTTAGGCCAAGGCGGTGTGAGACAGCAAAGCAGGGTCATGGGGTCACCCCGATTCCTCCCATGAAAAGCATTGGGGTGGGCCAAACCCTTCATGAGTCACTTTCCCAGGGATCTCTCCTCAGGCTGGCTGACCCTGTAGGGCGAGCCTGCTAAAGAATGTTTTCCCTGGGGATCCCACCTTCCTTCTGTCCAGTCTGGGAGAGGACACTCAGGAAAGTGGTGCCGTTGTCAGTGTGACCCCACTGGTGAGCAGGGGGACGTGGCTGTGAGCTCCAGAGACCGGGCTCAGGGGGGATTGACAGAGAACCTCTCCGAGTGGGCAAGGCGCGGCTTCACCAGGGACGCCATAGCATCTTGGCCTGTGGTCTGCTAGCATTTTCTTCTTGGCATTTCTTTTCTGGAGAGGAGGGAGAGGAGGGGATACGATGGGGATGAAGAGCCAAGAAGCCTGCCCTGGCTCTGCATCGCCAGCTTGTCTATTCTTGAAGATATGTCTTGACAAACTGGGCTCCCAACTGCCAAGTTCTCATGATTTTATGTTTGAAATATCTGTCCATGTTTGTTTTTATTTTCATTTTTTAAAAATGAGTAGATTTTATTTATCTATTTATTGAGCAGTTTTAGGTTCATAGAAAAAGTGGGCAGAAAGTTGGCATCTTGCTCCCTACACAGTCTCCCTGCTGTTAACCTCTCCCATGAGCAGGCCACCTTCCATATGGGTGATGGGCCAGGGCTGACACAGTGTTATTAACTGTAGTCTGCGGCTCATGCCAGCACTCCCTCTTGGCCGCATACCTTCCGTGGGCTTGGACCAATGGCTAATGACACATATTCACCATTATAGAATCACACAGTGCAGGGTTCCTGCTCTCAAAACCCGCTGTGCTCCACCCACTCATCCATCCTTTCTGCTGAATGCTTGGCAACCGCAGGTCTTCTACTGTCTCCATAGTTCTATGTTTTCTAGAATGTCATAGAGGTGGACTCATGCAATCTGTAGCCTTCTCATATAGGAAATGGGATTTCTCCATGACTTCCGTACTTGGGGGATTCCTCCACAGCTTTCCACGGCTCAACAGCTCACTTGCTATGACTCCTGAAGATCTTGCATCTCGTTGGGTGTGAAGAAGCTGCATGATCTCCCTGACACCACATCAGCCTCTTGACAACTGCACAGGTGTATGCAGAACATTTAAACCTACCCACAAGTCAAGGAGATGGATACCCCTGTCTTCATTTTACAGACATGAGAGGGGAAGCAGTGCGCCACAGGTCACAGGTCCCCCAAATGCAGGACTGGACTCTATCGAGGTCCTACTCATGCTCTGGATGCTCAAAGGACCAGAAGCTGCAGGGAACCTGTTAGAAATGCAGAGTCTCAGCCTTCCACAGACCTACTGCTTCCGATCTGCATTTTAACAAGATACAGGATGGAACTTTGCCTCTTCTCTGAAGAGCTAGCCTCTCTCTGGTCACACCGTGCTGTGTGCTTCTGTAGAATTGGGACATTATCTGCTGAGTTACACAGCAATAAGGAAATGAAAAGGGAACTTGGCCCTGGCCGGAACTGACTAGGAGCTCAGAGGACTGGGAAGCTCAGGGGTCAACTCCTGGATACACAGCCAGGAATTCCCAGCCTGGTTCTCATCCTAGACTCCTTCCAGGAACCCTGAGCCTGGGAATGGATGATGTGGGAGGATGCAGGTCAATATAGTTCAGGACACAGTTGCAGAGGGGGAAAGTCACAGACACAGTCGGTAGCAAGTCATGGGGGAAGCACTCCTTGGAGAAGGAGAGAAATAACATCTGGGGGGGGTTGTTTAAGCTAAGTCTTGACTAATAAGAAGGTGACTTCAATTTTATATCACTCAAATAGTAGTGATGCCTTGCTTCTGATTGGAGTATTTGCATACTTGTATATATACTCTGCTATGTAGTCTCTCAATGGTAAGAGCAACTGTACTGTAGCAGGCACTCACCCTGTCACTCTGGCAGACATCTACTGTGTATCACTCCTAATCATTCTCGCTGCCAATGAGGCTGGAATTACTGTCCCCACTTTCAGATGGGAAATCTGAAGTCCAGAGGGCATGAGAGATGCCTCCCAGGTAAGACAGCAAAGGGGAATGCGTTGGAACTTCCAAAGGCATTTGAGAATTTGAGTGTTGAAGCTTGGTTCTGCTGTTGGTTGGCAATTTTCCATGAAGACCACATTGACCACCAGTGGCTTATGTTTTTCTGGGCATACGGGTCTGCATGGTGTGGGTTAATAATGTCCTCCAAACCTCATGTGTGGGCAGTAGCTAGGTTCAAAGATGGGTAATGGCTGGACAAAGTAGATCACTGAGGGTGTGGCCAGGGACCCTAGCAACTTCCTCTCTCTGGCTTCCTGCTGTTATTGAGTTCAGGGCAGGGTTTTCCTCCTCTGCCCTCCCCTCAAGTCCTGCCACCAACCTGTTCTGACACTGGGATATGACTGACCATGGATTGACCTCTGAAACCATGAGCCCTAAATAACCCTTTCCTCCTCTAAGTTGTGCTTGTCAGGCATTTTGGTCTCAGTGATAAAAAAGATGACTAAAACAGTATCTAATGGGTGAACTGGACTAAGCCCAAGTATGAGTTATTTTTAAAAATATAATGAATTGAAGCAGTTACAAAATGTTGTTCACAAACGTTAAATTGCTCAGTTCTAATTTTTTTAAAAAGATCACTTGGAACTTGAACATCCTATTAAGGATTAAAGTTATGTTGAACAAGATGCCTTTCTGACAAACATTCTTAACAAATATGTGTCTAGAATCTATGGCATACTTGCCCCCACAGATACAGATGTGAATATAGCCAGGTCTGGTCAGAAATTTACTTTTTAGCAGTTTGCTAGGTTTAGCTACTTGTCCTAATGTGTTAAAGGACCAAATGGCAGTTCAGTTTTCCCACCTAATAACTAAGAACAAGAGCATGTACTCTTCCTCTGTGAACAAAGCCATAAAACCCCTCTATGCAGAAGTCCTTTGAAATTGAATGTCACAAGCAATGGGCCACAAGGTCCTAAGACCAATAAGTCATATCACACATGATTTGTGTCTTTCTACAATGTTATGAGGTTTATTCAACACTCAAAGGTTTTAGCACACAGGAAATTATTAGCAAATTCTATAAGTAAGGGTGAGCTAGTTTTGGATGCTGGCTGGCTGCTTTGCCATAGTCAATTAGCTATGAAAGAACATCAAATGGTACACTTCACACTAATAATTCTAACAATTTACATCTAACAAGTATCCTAGACAACATAAAATTCTGTCACTTGAGGTCTTCAAATAATTAGCAAATAACAAGCTACAAACAAGCAGGGGGAAGGGAATATAATGAACCAAGTCCAGGAATGGAAGAGATTCTGAAGTTGGTCCAGGCACTGAGAAGACTAAAGAATCACACTGATCCTTGGTCAGCAAAGAGCAGGGCCTAAGGGAAGTGAGTGGATTGGAATTGTACATGCAGTAGACTCGTCATGGAGTCAGCAATAGCTCAGCACACTGCATGTTGAAAAGGCTGCTCTTTTTATAGGGTTTCTATAGGTGCTGTCAAATGTCCTTGGCAGGCTTATCAAACCTTACCAGACACTTGTCATTTCCACAAATGGTTGATGACATAAGTTCATTAGAAGCAAGAAATGATTTTTGATCCAAGGATCCATTATCAACTGTTGAACAGGTGTGTTGGTCTGAGCTGTATGCTGGCATGTCTAAACAAGTTGCTTTATGGGTTCCTGAAGTTATGTCCCATGCTTTATACAATTGGCATGCCCACACCACACAGGTTGCTTTATGAGTTCCTGAGGTTGTTTATGACCCATGCTCTATACAATTGTCATGTCCAAACAAGTTGTTCATGAGTTCCTGAAGTTGTTTTGTGTCCCAGGCTCTACACATTGAGGAAGTGCTAAACCAACACGAGCTGTGGCCACTTTGTCTGCAATGCTCAGCTGAATGATATTCATGGGGCTTCTCATCTTCATGAGCGTCACAGATGTAACCTGCAGAATTGTGAACACAAAGGCCCCTGACTGTCAGCGAGTCTGTGGATCGGGCTCCTGATGTTGACGGATAGTGCTGTGGCGCTGTCGGACTCACTTCCTGTTACGAGGGGAGCCTTCAGGAAAACTAATGATTCAAGGGATGGTGATCTGCCGAGGCCATAAATTCTCAGACAAATTTCAACAGAAGCTGGAGGCACATTTGTAAATAGATGATACTGAAAAGGAAACTCAGACCCTGCTCCAGCAGACAAATGCCTCTGAAGGCTGCAGAACCACACGGTGCCTATCACAGCCCCACCTTGATTTAGAGCCTTCCGATTGCACCCGGATCTCAGAAGAGAAGGGGGTTCGGCTACTTTGTCCTCCAAGGCTGTGTCTACACTGCACACCCAACATTCCTGACACATTGACACTTATCCTGTATCACTAATCCATGGTGATGTAATAATCATCTCCATTCTTGGTGGCTTAGAATAGCACAATGCAGCTGGACATGGGGGCACACACCTGTAATCCCAGTACTTGGGAGGCTGAGACAGGAGGATTGCAGGTTTGAGATCAGCCTCAGCAACTTAGTGAGGCTCTCAACAACTTAGTGAGACCCTATTTCAAAATAAAAAAGTGAAAAGGGCTAGGGATGTAGCTCAGAGGTAGAATGTCCCTGGGTTTAATCTCCAGTACTAAAAAAATAAAGGCAAAATGCTCTTGCATGATCCTGGTCGACTGGTCTCCCCTGAGCCCACCTGCATGGCACCTCTGAGCTGCCAGGTGTGCTGAGAACTGGGCTTTGCAGAGATCCTGGGGTGGCTCTTTTCTGCTCACCCTCCAGGAGATGTAAATTAAGCCTGCACTGTGGTGGCAGAAGTGTTCCAAGAGACAGGGAAGAAATCATAAAACCCAAGGCTGATCCTAAGAAATCAAATCGACAGTCAGGAGGCGTCTCAATAGGAGCACTTGGCTTGGAGATAAGCCGATGTAATGCCTGTTTAACCATTTCATTTTGAGATGATGATGTAATTACATTAAAAACAATTAAAATATAAAAATATATATAGAGAGATTTCATGTGCTTTCACTCAGTTTCCCCCAAAAGGAACGTCTTGCAGAATGATAGTGCAATATCACAGCCAGGATGTCAACAGTGATACAATCAAGAGACAGAGTAGCCAGGTGTGATGGTGCACACCTGTAATCCCAGTACTTGGGAGGCTGAGACAGGAGGATCACAGGTTCAAGGCTAGCATGCAGTGACTTAGCAAGATCTTGTTTCAAAATAAAAATAAAAAATAGGACTGAGGGCATAGCTCAGTGGTAGGAACCCCTCTCCTGGGTTCAATACCCAGTAACACACACACACACACACACACACACACACACACACACATACACAGAGAGAGAGAGAGAGAGAGAGAGAGAGAGAGAAAGAGAGAGAGAGAGAGAGAAATTCTATCCCTAGTGATCCCTAGAGTCAGGTTGCCCTTTTATAGCCAAGCCTAATTCCTTCCTGCCCTCTACCCTCCTGACCTAGGCAACCACTAAACCATTCTCCATCTTCATTTTGCTGTTTCAAGAATGATACGTAAGTGGATCATACCATATGTAATCTCTTGAAGGGGCTTTTGCCACATAGCACAGTTCTCTGGGAACTGATCAAGATTGTGTGCATCCAAGTCATTCCTTTTCCCTGCTGAGTGATGTTCCATGGTGTGCTGACACCAGTTCTTTTTACCTCTGGCCCAGGGAAGAATGTTCAGGTTGTTTTCAGTTTTTGTCTATCACCTTTTTTTGAAAACTTGTTTAAAACATTTGCATACAAAATTTTGTGTGAACAGAGTCTTCATTTTCCTGGGATAAATACCCAGCAGTTCAGTTGCTGACTTGTGTGGCAGATATGTGATTAGTTTTCGTCAGAATCCCAAATCTTCTTACAAAACAGTTAGCTATACAGTTGTGTGTTCCGTCAGTGATGTGTGAATGGCCCAGTTTCTGCCTTCCTTGTCAAGTATTACATATATATATAATTTAATTTATTCAGCAAAGGATAGTCTCAGGTCCCCCCAGCTTTGGTCCAGAGAGTAGTCGGCCACATTCCGCCCAGGAGGGGCTGACAGTCTGTCTGCCCCCACCTTTCCTTGAGACCATCACTCTCTGTTTCCAAGATCACAGCAAGGGCCCCTGCAACCCAGACCCCAGGGACCCTGCTGCTGTCCTCCTGCGCCCCACTGAGAATCCTCACAGGAGATTTCATGGTGTTGCCTTCAATTGATAGACTGTCTTCCTCCCTACGGAGCTCATAGCCACGTTCCTGGAAAGTTTCATTCCTGGTAGGGGGTGTGTGGCCCTGAAGGAGGAGACCCAGTCCAGACAGACCCCCGCCTCTCCACCACCCAGGAGTCCTTATCTTCACGGTGATCGAATCCTCGAGTCTTGTCTGAACACAAGGATCACAGCAGAACCTGCTTGGGGGAGCGAATGGCCCAGGAGATGAGTGCCCAGCATCCCGCAGGTTTCTCTTAGCCCAGAGACACACAGGCCCTGCCGCTGGTCTATCAGCCCTCACCACTCAGGTCCTCAGCCCAGGAAGCTGCCTAATGGCTCTGGGCTTGCAGTGGATGGCAACAGGGATGGCAGGGTGGGGTGGCCACGGAGCCCAGGGCCAGGGTGCTGGATGGAGGAGGTGATGTTCACATAGTAATGTTTCACCCACCCGTCCCAACAGGACAGCTGGAATATTACCAGAGCTAACCCCTTCCCACATTGAAGATAGCTGGATGGATGGATGGATGGATGGATGGATGGATGGATGGATGGACAGATGAACAGACAGACAGACAGATGGACGGACGGACGGATGGACAGACGGACGGATGGATGGATGGATGGATGGATGGATGGATGGACGGACAGATGGACGGATGGATGGACAGACGGACAGACAGATAGAGAGACAGATAGATGGATGGACGGACAGATGGATGGACGGATAGAAGGATGGATGAATGAACAGATGGATGGATGGATGGATGGATGGATGGATGGATGGATGGATGGACAGATATACAGAAGGACTGACAGACAGACGGATGGATGGATGAATGAACAGATGGATGGATGGATGGATGGATGGATGGATGGATGGATGGA